>PVHP010001880.1:73970-99007 GCA_004024765.1 Zapus hudsonius | reverse complement strand
TTCCTTCCTACTTTCCTTACCTTCCTGGGCCACTTTCTGTATTTTCTTCTAACTCATTGGACTAGTTAACATTCCCTGTGGATGTCTTTGCCTGTCCTCTGAGGCTCTGCAGCCCCAGGTGTTGATAGTTGAGAGCTGCCCTTCGAGCACTCCATGGCAGGCAGGCAGGCAGCAGACTGCTTACCTTCAGAGAGTTCCCTCTGGGAAACTGACCCATCAGAGTGTGCTGCTGTGCTGTGGTTTGCATGCACTTTCCCCCCTCTTTTAAGACACAGCCAACCATTGCCCTTGCTAGTATCTGCTACTCTGTCACACTCATTAGTGAGTAAATCATATACAAACTAACCCCCGTGGGTAGGGGAGGTATCCTTCATTGCTGTCCTCCGATTTCCTGTACGGTCGGTCTTTAACATTCCAACAAATTAAAATATTTGACTAGTGCTTTTAGAAGAAACACATGACTTAACAAAAGATAGTAGTCGTCTGAGAAAGATGATGATTGGAGATGTAAAAATTCTCATCATGCAAGTCTTCCTATTGATTAGAATCTTCCTAGTCAAAAGAACAAAGCAGAAATTTTCAGTGTTGTCTGCTAATAAAACATGGCAGTGCAATACATCCTCAGTCAACCACCAGTGAATTCTTTAGTGTAGACACTTGTATTGATAAATTTTATGTCACAATATTGTTGCAGTTACTTTCCCATTGGTGGCACAGAGCACCTGACCAAAATCAACTCATGGGAAGAAAGAGTCTATTTTGGCTTATAGTCTCAAGGGAGAGCATGGCACGAGCAGAGGCTGGACATCACTCTTCTGTAGTAGGTGGACAACAGCAGCAGGAGAGTGAGCCAAAACTAGGAAGGGGAAGCTGACTATAACACGCATAAACCTGTCTCCCCACCCAAACACACCTCCTCCAGCAAGGCTCCACCAGCTGGGGAACCAAGCATTCAGAACACATGGGTTTATGGGGACACCTGACTCAAATCACCACAGACATGAAGAGGAGGAAAATACATAAAACAGAACAATGAACAGAGGGGTTTTTTCCTGTTAAATTTTGGCCTTGGTGTACTATCAAGCTAGAATGTCTTCATGTGTTTATATATCTGATAACCCATACCTACACATATATACGGGAGAGGGAGAGGGAGAGGGAGAGGGAGAGGGAGAGAGAGAGAGAGAGAGAGAGAGAGAGAGAGAGAGAGAGGATAGAAAAAACAGCTAGAAAATAACAGTAGCCCTTCTGTTCCAGCCCCTCTTGTGCCCAGATTTCAGTGTCCCCATGACCAGCACAAACACAGCACCTCGTCCTATGGATGTCTTGTGACGCTAGGGTTCAAGTGTGCGCATTCAGTGAGCAAATGCTGGGACTAGGGAGATAGCTCAGTTGGTGAAGAGCTTGTGGACTTGAGTTCAGTCCCCAGAAGCCACATAGAAATGTTTGGCAAGGGGGCACACACTGGCAATCCCAGCACAGCACTGGGGAGGTGGAGGTGGTCAGATCCCTGGGGCTCACTGGCCAGCAAGTCTAACCTAATTGGTGAGCCTCAGGCCAGTGAAGTACCCTGTCTCAAAGGGGTGGACAACGTGCCTGAGGAACCACATCCATGCTTGTCCTCTTGTCTCCCATGCGTGTGTGCATAGGTGTACAGCTCGGGTTGGGAGAGGGCTCAGCAGTTAAGGGACCGGCCTGCAAAGCCCAACAGCCTGGGTTCAGCTCCCCAGCACCCACATAAAACCAGGTGCACAAAGTAGCATGTCATGTGCAGCTGGAGTTTGTTTGCAGTGGAAAGAGGCTCCAGCATGCCCATATTCTCTCTCTCTCTCTCTCTCTCTCTCTCTCTCTTTCTCTCTCTCTCTCTCTCTCTCTCTCAAGATGTTTTAAAAGATAAGGATGAAATTGTAGCGTGTTATCACGGGACTGTTCACAGTACTTTGCTTCATTGTGTAGAGTGTTAGGAATTAGGTTTTGGGCTGTAAATCCAGAGTGATTTCTAGGATGGTTCCAAGAGCGAGCGATCTAGCAAGTGAGCACTGTTTCTTCTCTGCTTGTGATGCGGTCTTTGGCCACTTCTGTTCGCTTGGCTTCTCCCTCTCACGTGATGCAGTCCTTTTTCTCTTATTAAAGGGTTTGTGTTCTACGAGAGCCATTTTCATTCATTGACTTAGTGATTGTTAAATAATTATACATGCTTCCTTAAACCTTAAGTATAGTAGCCAAGAAAGATGTGTGAATGGGTTTCTTTCTTTACTAAATCTGAAAGGATTGTGTCCATTTTGTACAGTAACCTTTAGTGCCAATGTTTTTATTATTGTTGTTGTTTTCTTGTTTTTTTCTGTTTTTTAATATTTTATTTATGAGAGAGAGAGAAAGAGGCAGATAGAGAGAGAGAGAATAGGCGCACCAGGGCCTCCAGCCACTGCAAATGAACTCCAGACACATGCGCCCTCTTGTGCATCTGGCTTTATATATAAGCACTGGGGAATCGAGCTCTGGTCCTTCTGCATTGCAGACAAACACTTTAACCACTAAGCCATCTCTTCAGCCCTATTTTCTTGTTTTTTGAGGTAGAGTCTCACTCTAGCTCAGGCTGACCTGGAATTCACTATGTAGTCTCCAACGGCAATCCTCCTACCTACCTCTGCCTCCTGGGTGCTGGGATCAAAGGTGTGCCTCGCCACACCCAGGCCAGTGTGCTGATTACACTTGTAGAACTGTCTTTGTGTTATAGTGCTTTATGACATGTCAGATTCCTCATTAAAGATATAGAATGAAGGCAGCTCATCTCTGAGGAGTAGTATGTCCATTTATTTAAGTATTCTGGGCTTAACACATATCTAAAATGTGATCTGGTTTCTATCTTGGGTATGCTCTGTATAAAGGTGGCTTTTTCTAGCCTAAATATAAAATAATGTTTTTTTTTTAATAAAAGGAGCTAATACCTCATTGGGTAATTACATTGACTTAAAAAGGATAATTTTCTTTGTATAATTTACAGATAATTTATTGGCATGAAGTATAAAATATAAAGTATAAAAATAATTTTTTCAATTGCTACTTATCCAATTGAGACTACAAATAACTATTACTTGGAGAGATTTATTAAAAATAGCTTATGCAAACTATTTCAATTTATTTTTTTCTTCTTGTTGCAGGAGCTAGAGTTAATGCCAAAGACAGCAAATGGTTGACACCTTTACACAGAGCAGTTGCATCTTGTAGTGAGGTATGACATTTCTCTCAGTAAATGTGTGTAAAGAAACATTGAGTTGACCCACGTGGACCCATACTAAAATATCTAGACTGGTTATGTTCGAATCTGTACAAACCAAGCTAACTGTGCACTTTTCTTTTACACAAGACCTCTTGGAAACTGAAGGAAATGAGAGGGAAATTTTATTTCTGTCTCTCCTACAAGAAAAATTATTTTTCTAACATTGAGTGCTTCTTGAAGCCTTTCTTTATTGGTTCACATTCACCTCTTACAAAGTTCTGCCGACCACAGTCAACATAGTGCCATCAGTGTGTAATGATTAAGTTTTTAAACACTTAGTTGAACACTGAAGTTAGTTTTAGAAATACTGCTTGGTGCCTGTTTTACCATCTTGAAATATTTAAGCTTTAAATACACATGGAATAATCCTTTCTTCTTTAAATACACATGAACTAATTCTTCCTTAAATATACATGGAATAATTCTTATTTAAAGTCCTTTTGACATCTGTGCATAGTATTATTGACATTTTTAGAGAAGATTCATTTGCAGTATCACATGTTTTTCTATGTGCTGCATATGTGTGTGAGAGAATGCGGGTGCCTGTGGAAGCCAGAGGTCAACCTCAGATGCTGCCCTGAGGAATGCTGTCCACCTTTTTTGCAACAGGGTCTCTTATTGGCCTGGAGCTCACTAATTAGGATAGAGTGACTGGCCAGCAAGCCTCAGGGAGCCACCTGTCTCTACCTCTCCCATGCTGGAATTACAGGTGCGTGTTCCACCCCAGCCAGCGTTTTTATGTGGACTCGGGGGATCGAGAAGCACGTTACCAGCTGAGCTATCTACCTAGCTTTCGCCTTCTGGTTCTCATGACATCTGTATACAAATGGGCATTTGGAGGCAGCTATGGAATTGGGAGTGTTGTGGCAAAAGCCTGGACCTTATCTTTTTTTTTCCTGTCATTTAGTAAAGCACGTGAGGTGCGTTTCTAAGATGCATGGTATAGAGCACCCTTTTGCACAACTTTCGGTACTGGTACTTGGTTCATTCATATTTTTGAAATAGTAAATAGATATCTTTGAAAAAGATATTAAAGAATGTAATTGTATGTTATCCTAAGCCAGTATTAATCTTAGATTATTTAAATTCTCAGAAATCAGAACCTCCCTTGGTGTAGTTGTTGCTTCTCTACTTGTGGGCCTGGGTAATTGGGGGGGCAGGGAGGAGAAGAAAGGGAGGCAGGGCAGCGCTGCTGCTTCTGGAGGAGGTGGGGAATCCAGAATAAGAGCTGCACAAATGAGGGCAGAGATGGCAGGGACATGTGGTTGGGATGAATAATGAGCAGGCCATGTGACGGGTAGTATGCTGAGCGCTGGGGGGAAACATGGGGACACTGGACCAGACAGCCTGCTTCACAGCAGGGTTTGGTAGCTGATGAACATGCACAGTTTCCATTCAGCAGATCTGGGTGATTGTGAAAAGTAGGACACCCAAACATTATGAATTCTGAAATTCTATGGAAATGTTATTTTTTGGTTATCCCTTTATAAGGATGCTTCTTTAGATAAAAACAGTAAACATTTTTGTTACTGAAACTTATTAATGTTGTTAATACCTTCTCATTTCCTAATGAGTATTGTGAGTGTGGCTATTAAAATTAATGGTGTTGCTGGGCATGGTGGCTCATGCCTTTAATCCCAGCACTCGGGAGGCAGAGGTAGGAGGATTGCTGTGAGTTCGAGGCCAGCCTGAGACTCCATAGTGAATTCCAGGTCAGCTTGGGCTAGAGCGAGACCCTACCTCAAAAAACAAACAAAAAATTGATGGTATTTTAAGGGCTGGGGGACATAAGTAAGTGGTGTCAAATCTGCCTAGCATGCACAGGGCCCTGGGTTTGATCTTTAGTATTCTGAAAGAAAAGTTAAAGTACTAAACTAAGGGATTTTACTGGATTAAGTCACTAGATAGTACACTTTGCATATTTTCAGAGGTTATAAATCAGGCCAGAAATTCTTAAAAGAAAAATGAATGGTAGAGGAAGATGACAAGGCATTGCCAAGAGACTTGAGTCTTGATTTCATAAGGCTATATCCTAAGCCAGATGTGGTAGAATATGTGTGCAATCCCAGCACTTAGGAGGTTGAAGAACAGAAGTGTGAGTTCAAGTCCAGCCTAGTCTACATAATGTAGTGAGGCTTTGTATCAAAGAATGAAACCATTGATGGTGGTGAAGATCTCGAGTTTTCTCAGCAGCCTAAAAATTACTGGACTGTAGCTTATGGATATTCTTATTTTTTAATTTCTTTATCTGCAGGCAGAGAGAAACAGAGAGACAGAGAATGGACACACCAGGGCCTCCAACCACTGCAAACACTCTCCAGATGCATGCGCCACTTTGTGCATCTGGCTTTACGTGGGCACTGGGGAATTGAACTCGGGTCTTTAGGTTTTGCAGGCAAGTGCCTTAACTGCTGAGCCATCTCCAGCTCTAATATGGAGATTCTTTTTTGGGATTATGGGGAACATTTGCATGTGACTTACCATAAAAATAATAAGCTCCATTAACATGGAGCTTTATTTCTGTATTTAAAGAAAAAAAATCTCATAGTAGGTAGAAATGCTAGAAAGCCTACTCACGATTATCTATTTTATCAGTGTTCTTTTAATTTTCTACTACATGCCAAGAGCAAAGGGGTGGATATACATAAAATCTTAATACTCCATATGTTATAGTCATAAATTTAATTGGCTTTTTAACAATTGAGCTTCCAGAAGTTCGTGTGTGTGTGTGTGTGTGTGTGTGTGTGTGTGTGTGTAGCATGTGTGGTGTGTGCACACACTTGTTCAGATGCTTGCACCCCATGTATGTGCATGCAGAGGCAAGAGAGGAATGTTGGGTGTCCTTATTGATCACCTGTGTATTTTTTTTTCCTTGAGACAAGGTCTCTTCTTCGACCTGGGGCTGTTGTCTGTCAGCTCGCCCCAGCTACTCTTTATTTTCTGTTCCCCCTCCTGCAACTGAGTTTACATATGCACATGGCCATAGCCAGCTTTTTATGTGGGTTCTGGGGAGTCAGTCTAACTGGGCGTTTCTGGCAAGGAAGGCGCTCATGCTTAAGTGGCAAGCACTGTTAACTGCTGATCCATCTTCCCAGCCTCTAGCAAGCACCTCTTCACGTACGCTCTCATATATGAAAAACTAATTGTAATGGCTAGGTAATATAATTATAAATTCTGGACAAAGTTAGCAGTTCCTAATTAGGTTAAAAAACAGTGTGGCATGGCATCTCACGCAGGAAGTTGATTTTCTTGGGAGCACCCACAGTCCTATTTAAGAGAGCTGAGCTTGGTGCTGTTCTGTAGAGTATATTTTAAATGTACAACATTAAAGTATTTGTCCAGAGATGGGTTGTTTAAAGGGAAGCTTGTGGGCGGCTTTTGGTTTATGCTTTGCTCAGGTAATAGGAGTCACTTTCCAAACTTTCTCAAACCATACGTAAGTATAGGGAAAATGAGCTGCATGAGATGCACATGTCTGCAATCTCAGCACTTGGAAGAATCGTTGAGACCGGCCTGGGCAGCACAGTATGCTATGTGTGGTAGAGTATGTCCATAACCCCAGCACTGAGACAGGAGGATTGCTGTGAGTTCAAGAAAAACCCAGGCTACATAAGAAGATCCTGTTTCACAAGAAAAAAGAGCCAGGTGTGGTGGAGCTCACCTTTAATCCCAGCACTCGGGAGGCAGAGGTAGGAGGATTGCTGTGAGTTCGAGGCCACCCTGATACTACATAGTGAATTCCAGGTCAGTCTGGGCTAGAGCGAGACCCTACCTCGGAAAACAAAAAGAAAAGAAGAGAAGCACCACCTGGTCAGGTGTAGTGGTGCACAGAGGATTGCTATGAGTTTGAGGCCGGCCTAGAGCTACAGAGTGAGTGCCAGGTCAGCCCTGCCTGGGGTTAGGAGGAGAAACACCTAAAAAGTGCAGTTAATTTATCACAAATATTAATTCCTTGTTGCTGGTTCCCTCACTGACCTGGGTTGAGAAAGACAATTTCAGGTTAACTCTGCAGAAATACCCAAATTCCCCATTCTGTTTCAGTGACACTGCTTCCACATACCTCCTCCTAACCCAAGCCTAAAGCGTTTTCACCACCACTAGACCAAGTGTGTGGGTGTGAGTGTGTGCATGTGCACATGTAAAACACGTTACACTATTTGTATTTTTAACTTAAGCATGAATTATGTTTTAATTGTCCAAATAACTGAATTTAAAAATATCACAGATGTTAATCATCTACCCGAAGTATTTATCTGAAACATGCTCGCCCTTCTTTTTATTGTACCTTTCCTCAACTCAGTGTTAAGAATCGCTTAATTTTTTAAAAAGCATATAGAATTAAAAAAGCTAGTTAGTGCTGCAGAATCTTTCAGATTGTCCCTAAGATATTAATAATGTATAGTTATTTAACCTTTTCCTGCCACTATTTTATAGCCATAATCTAAATTTACTTGGCTTTTTAAAAAATTAAGCCTCCAACAAGAATATCTCGTACTCTCTAATAACTGGAAAAACTGAAATTTCAGTTTTTAAGGAAGATTGTTGCTAATAAAACTGCATTTTTTTAATCCTCATGGTTTACATTCCCATATTATGTTATTTTATAGTGTGTTTTTTATTCCCCAAGTCGTGATCCGCCCTTCTTAGAGGTGAGGACAGGGAATCCTGATAGTATTTATACCTAGCTTTTCATAATGTTGAATGCATGTTCCTCTACACAGCCTTCTTTTCATAATTCTTTTTAAGCTGATTCAGTTTTGAGTGAAATGCAGTTTTAAGTGTATACTCACAAATTCTGACAGTTGTATAACCTGTATGGCCTTTGCCCCATCAAGATATAAAAAGTTTCTTTCCATTGTGGTAGCAGAGTCCTTTCTTCATTTCCCTTTCATTACTTCCTTCCCCAGAGCTCACCTCTCTTCTGACTGTGTCGGTGTCGAGTGAGTTCTCTGTTCCAGAATTCTGTAGGAGTGATACCAAGTAGTGTCTTACTGTGTCTTGGTTTCTTTCGTGCAACATAACATTCTAGAGGTTTGTTGATGTTGCATTCATTCGTAGTGGACTCCTGTTGCTGCCCACTAGTATCATTGTATAGTTGCACTCCATGTGGCTTTTCCATTCAATGGACATTTGCAGGTTTGATTTTGGACTGTGTTGAATAAACGGTCACGGGCATTCCTGGATAGGGGTGTTTTTACTTCATGGGTGAATGACTAGATAGAACTGTGGGGACCTAGGCCTCGGTGTATCTCCGCAGGGTGGCGGGTTACTGGGCATCTCGTATGCCAGCCTGTCATGTACTTATGTGGGTTTCCACATTTCACAGTCCCAATTGTTCCTTTTTCGAGGGTCTTAAAAAGTTGGGCATATCATGAGTGGTAGTGTTGTGTTAAGTCTTCCTGGAGTCCTTGGTCATTCATACCTGTTCATGCTTGAACACTTTCATATCCATCAGCTGTATGGTGAGAGTCGTGTTCCAGCAATATCTCCTCTGGCTGCTGGATAAGAACACCAGGGCCAGGCTTATTACAAGGCTTGAATTGTAGTGTTGTATGTTCTGCTTTGTTCGTTTTCATATGTAGCTCAGCATTCATCTGCCAAAAGATAGGATGGTCGTTGTAAGGAGAAAACTTTTACTAAATGATTATAACATTGCTTAATGTAGATGACATGCTGAGTTCCCAGCACCCTGCCATGAGTTCACTTACACAAGCAGTAGTGTGAGGAATGCACGTGCTCCTGGGAGACCAGATTCTGTGGACAATAAACTACATTCACACTAAGTAGCATCACAACAGAAGACCTTGTGTTTATCTTGTGTTTTTTTCTAATGTAATTTAATGAACTTGACCTAGTGAGTTTTCATTTTTGTAGAATATCGTGTATTACTTTAAAAAATTAGAAGTGTTAATGGTTTTTATTTTATTTGATGTAAAAGTCATCTTAAAACTGTTCAGTGTATAAGGTAATTGTATTTTGCTAACATAAAGTGAACCATGTATCAATCTTTTTTCTAATACATTTTCGTGGGGATTGTTGTGTTTGTAATTATGAGAAGAATATTTTTATGGCTCTTGAGCACTGCCTTTAAATGAAAAATATTTGTTTTAACAAATTCTCACAGCCAGCTCTGTCAGAACCTTCTATTTCCACCATATGTGTACATTTTTATAAATAATTTTTAAAATGGTTAACTCCTTTCATTTACCTTCATGTTTTAGGAAGCAGTCCAGATACTTTTGAAGCACTCTGCAGATGTTAACGCTCGAGATAAAAACTGGCAAACCCCTCTCCACGTGGGCGCCGCTAACAAGGCCGTGAAGTGTGCCGAGGCTCTGGTGCCCCTCCTGAGCAACGTGAACGTGTCTGACCGCGCGGGGAGGACGGCGCTTCACCACGCGGCCTTCAGCGGACATGCTGAGGTAGTCTGGCCTTCCTGCCCTGCCCACTTGCTCACTCATCCTCCTTAGTGAGGAGTGGTGGCCTGTTCACCCATCCACCTACTTAAAGTCCTGTTTAGTCCATCCACCCCGTAAGCTTGGGTCTTGTAGTCAAGCTAGAGTGACAAAGAACACTGCTTGGATGATGGCAGATCATTGACAGTTCGGGAGTATAATTCCCCAGAGGGAATTAGAATCCTGTCTGATCTCAGCAAACCTGGCTACTACAGGTTTACCAAGCCAAGACACAAACCTAGGAGGTGAACTTGTCAAGGCCTCTCTCTCTCTATTTCCTTTTTCTCATCACTCTTTTTTCTTCCATTTTTTTCTTTCTGTTCTGCTTTCCTCCCTTTCTCCATCCATCCTTCCCTGCCTTCCTTCCTTTCTTTCTTTCCCTTCCTTTGAGATGAGGCATGACCATGTGAGCTCCCTCCCTAGGCTCAAGTCATCCTTGGTGCATCCAACGTGCCTTGGTCCTAGCCCTTCACTGTTGCAGACAGACAGACACACACACACACACACACACACACACACACACACACACACAAAGCAGTAGAAGGACATTACCAGTGGCTTTATTCGTTGTTCTTTGCGTTGGAAGGAGTCCTTGCCTCCACTGTTGCAAACATTCGTAAGTGGGATTAAGTGTGGCTGTCGTTCTTATTTTATGATGAGATAAATAGACTATAGAATGACTTGATTCAATTATAATGTGGCTCCTTTGGGGCTTGAATTACAATTTGAAATATCCCTGTGATGAGAATGTACTTTGCGTTCTTTGTTGTGTGTGAATGTTTGTGTGAAGATGCACACATCCCATGAGCACGCATGTGGTGGCCAGAGGAAGACTTGAGTGTCTTCCTGTTGGCTGTTCTGCCTTACTTCCTGAGAGCCTCTCACTGAGCCTGCAGCTCACCTCTTTCTGACTACACGGGCAGTGAGCAAGCCTCAGGACCCTCCTGTCTCCCCCACTCGAGTGCACTGGGAGTGCAGATGTGTGAGACCACACCTGGCTTCTTTACACACGTGCAGGGGATCGAACTGAGATCTTGGTGCTTGTGCGGCAAGCTCTCCTACCTACTGAGCCCTCTCCCAAACCCCAGAGGGTGTGCACTCTGAGTTCTAACAGCACTCTTCGAACTTCAGACTTTGAGATTTAGACTTAATTGTTCATAACATAGCAAGTCACAAGTGGAGTCTTAAAATCTACTGCTGCCTGACTTGACCCGCACTCACCAGTGATTCCTCTTTCCACACTTTATCATTTTATTTTACATGGTCTTCAGTATTCAACAGTGTTTTACAGTAGTACAGTGCCAAGGAAATCGAGGTGAATGATTGTAAGGCATATTCATGAGCAAATCAGCCTCCAAATGTCAATGAAACTCTGTTTTGATTCCAGATGATCAAGCTACTCTTGTCCAGAGGTGCCAACATCAATGCTTTTGACAAGAAAGATCGGCGTGCCATCCACTGGGCAGCATATATGGGTATGTACTCTCATTCATTCATTCATTTATTTTAATTATGTATTTGCAAGCAGAGAGAGAGAGAGAGAGAGAGAGAGAGAGAGAGAATGGGTGCACCAGAGCCTCCAGTGGCTGCAAACGAACTCTAGATGCATGCACCACTTTGTGCATCTGGCTTTACGTGGGTGCTGGGAATTAGAACCCAGGTTGTTAAGCGCATTCACCACTGAGCTATCTCTCCAGTCCAGTATGTACTTTTAAAATGTGCTCTTTGGGGCTGGAGAGATGGCTCAGAGGTTAAGGCACTTGCCTCCAGTGCCTAAGGCCCAGGGTTCAATTCCCCAGGACCCACATATGCCAGACCCACAAGGTGGTGGCCCTGGTGTGCGCGCGCGCGCGCTCTCTCTCTCTCTCTCTCTCTCTCTCTCTCTCTCTCTCTCTCTCTCTCTCCTTGAAAATGAATAAATAAAATAAAATAAATTTTTAAAATGTGCTCTTTGATATTACATATCTAGGGAAATAGGAACAATCTAGTTCTTGCCATTTGCAGACATTGTTCAGTGCAGTGATTTGATACCATGTCTGAGCTCATGATAG
Source organism: Zapus hudsonius (assembly GCA_004024765.1). Taxonomy (NCBI): domain Eukaryota; kingdom Metazoa; phylum Chordata; class Mammalia; order Rodentia; family Dipodidae; genus Zapus; species Zapus hudsonius. Next base: position 87,221 of record PVHP010001880.1, on the reverse strand, counting down.
CAGGAATACACTGGATCCTATTTATATAAAATCTGAAATCATTCTTTCCCTCTGTCTCTGTTTATTTTTATTTTTTCAAGGTAGGGTCTCGATCTAGCCCAGGCTGACCTGGAACTCACCCTGTAGTCCCAGGCTGGCCTCAAACTCACAAAGATACTGCTACCTCTGAGTACTGGGATTAAAGGTATGCACCACCACTCCCAGTTCAATCAAAGAGTTTAAGTTGTTTTAAAATTTTATTTATTTGCAAGCAAAGAGAATAGATGTGTCAGGACCTCCAGCCACTGCAAACATGTACCACTTTGTGCATTTGGCTTTGCGTGGGTACTGGGAAGTTGAACCAGGGTCGTTAGGCTTTGCAGGAAAACACCTTTATTGCCCTTTCTCCAGCCCTCAGTGGCAGATTTTTAGCCTTAAGAACAAACAAACCTGCTGGGGTGCTATAAAGTCAGTGTTACAGAGAGCAAATGAATTAGCAAGTGAAGGAACTTTATGACATTATAAAATAGTTGTATACCATATACATATATGTGTGTGTATGTGTTTATATAAATTTTATATTTATCTAAAATCTTAGTGTACATACTATTAAGGTCCAGGAAACTCCTTTGCCTATATTAAAAAAAGGAGGGGGTGGGGGGATCCATCTTTAATAGGTGCAAAAAAAAAAAAAAAAGATTTAGAGGCTGGAGAGAAGGCTCAGTTTTTGAGACACTTGCCTGCAAAGACTAATGACCCAGCTTTGAATTCCTAGCACCCACATAAAGCCAGATGCACAAAGTGGCACATGCATCTGGTGTTCTTTTCAGCAGCTGGGGGCCCTGGTGTGTCTTCATTCATTCATTCATTCTCTTTCTCTGTCTCTCTCTCTCTCTCTCTCTGTGTCTCTCTCTGTGTGTGTGTGTGTGTCTGTATCTCTGTACTTGCAAATAAATTAATATATTTTGAAAAAAGTATTTACAAAAATGAAGATAACCTTTTTGTCACATGTCCTATTTTGATATCCCAAAACTGAACACTGGGTGCTTCCTACCTGGAATTTTTGTACCTGTACTCATGTAGCGCAGTTTCCTCATGCTGATAGAAGTAACAGAAATAGTCTTCTGACATCCCAGCACGCTCACATCCCATGGAGTTCATTACCCTCAAGCTATAGAGGTCTCTCTCAGCTCTCCACTGTAGCCTGTTCACGGCAGTTGAGAAATACTTGTTTCCTTGCACATTAAGCAGAGTGCACCAGGCACTTTACTTCAAAAGAACTAGGGTTGGCTAAACATCTACTTCCATGAGATGGAGAAGAGTCATTTTGTGGGATGCTTGTAGTTGGCCTGATCCACCTGGTTGAGGTTGAGAAGGTGTTCTATGTTTGATAGACATCACTACCTGCCTTGATACACTGTGTGGCTATACCCAAATGCCTATTGATAATTTATTGTTAGCAGAAAGTTAATTCCTCACAGTTCGGGAGGTTGGGCAGTCAGGAAATGCCGAAGTGCCGTGTTGTAACATGGCAGGTCTCCCAGAGAATGTGCCCAAGAGAGGGGAAGGATGGGTTAAGTCTCTCAGAGAGCGTGCCCGAGAGAGGGGAGGGTTAGAGATAGAGGTAATCACTATGGGCTGAAGGAACAAGGTCTAGGGAGAAAGAAAAGTCCTGGTGGCAGAGTTATCACTGGATAGAGGAATAACTTGTTATTTTTAGCTATTCTCTCAACTGGCATTTGTAGAAATTATTCACAATTCTTGGATCTTTTTTCTCCTAACTTCTCTCAAATTAGAACATGATTTATTGGTGATATTTATACATTTTATACCTAATGTGTAGTTTTACCTTTCCTGAAAGGCATTCAGAATTGTGTTTACTATTCTCTTGTTTTCTGCACAAACGTTTTCAGGCCACACTGAAGTAGTGAAGCTCCTCGTGGCACATGGAGCAGAAGTGACCTGCAAGGATAAGAAGTCCTATACTCCCCTCCACGCAGCCGCCTCCAGCGGGATGCTCAGCGTGGTCAAGTACCTTCTAGACCTGGGGCTTGATGTAGGTATACACATCCAGCAGCATAAAATAATGGAGCATTTTATATTCTTGTTATTATTACATCATTGGCAGAAGTCATTTCAGGTTTGAAAGATACAGTAATACTTGTCTTTTTACCACATCTTTCTGGTCCTTCAAGACACGTCGTGTACCGACATGTTCAGCATCAGCTAATTATGTAGAGTCAAAACGTATTCCAAAGGTGAATGCTTCACCTAAGCTTTTCTTTTCCATCAGATTTCACACCCTGTAGCTGTTTTGTTTTTATTTTGTGGAAGCCAGCAGATCAGACACTTGAGTTAGATGGCTGTTGTTAGTTTACTTAGCTAGTGAGCCTGATCCCTGTCTTCATGACTCTAGCATGCCTGAACGAGTGGACCCAGCTGAAAAATAAAACAGTTTATAATCAACAGGAAGAATGGCTCTAGCAGATCACATTGTGAGATATTGGCAAGACCTACAGGACTGCAAGAGATACACAAGCACTCTACTGTCTGCATAGAGGAATATATATGACCAGGAAGGATGCTGCTCTACCTGGATTTATTTGATTCCAAAATTGAGATAGCTAAGAACATCTGCGACTTTCACAATGCCATTATTTAGACATGCACTCGGGAGGCAGGGGTGGAGGGTCGCCATGAGTTCAAGGGCACCCTGAGAAGATGACATCATACTGAATTCCAGGTCAGCCTGGGCTAGAGCGGAGACCCTACCTCAAAAAACAAAACCCCTTGCTATAGATAAATTAGGCCACCTTGTTTCTGTTCACTGGCATGAGTTCTGTATTACATCCTAAAAGACTATTGAAATTATGTTTTTATTTTTCTAAACTATCTCTTTGAAATAATTTGGGTTTGCCATGTTGACACTGTATATGTGGATTACATCGTCCAAATGTACACAACCCATTTAATACCCAAAATGATTGTCATATTCATTGTTTTAAAAGAAAGTTAGCATTTTTAAACCTTGTCTTTTGTATTTGTCCCTTTTTCTGGTTCTGTCACTTTAGTAGTGAACACACATATCCCTAAAATAGTTCACGGTAACAAGAGTGAGAAAGATCGCCTTTGCCTGTTTGTGTTTCCCGTAGATGAACGAGCCCAACGCCTATGGAAACACCCCTCTTCACGTGGCCTGCTACAATGGGCAGGACGTTGTTGTGAATGAGCTCATAGATTGTGGTGCTAATGTCAATCAGAGGAACGAGAAAGGATTCACGCCTCTGCACTTTGCTGCTGCGTCCACCCACGGGGCCCTGTGTTTAGAACTCCTAGTCAGCAATGGAGCTGACGTCAACGTGAAGGTAGGGAGCCATGATCCGCCCTTACTCAGGTGAAGGTGTAGACCAGTATTCAGAGTGAAGAGGTGCTCCTGGTAAAAGGAGGAACATCGATAAATCTTAAAACATTGTGTCGAGTGAGGAGAGCTTAACCAACTCTTTCCATCTCTGGAAGGTTCTAGAACACATGGAATTCTGCATGCATGGAGTTCCAGAATTCATAGTTGAGGAAAACTAGAGTACCTGTTGCCTCTGGGGAGAAGCATCAGCTGGGAAAGGGGCATGAGGAACCTCAGTAGAGTGATGATAATATTTGTATTGGGTCAGGGGTTTTATAATGTAGATAAGCATTTTTGAAAAGTCACAAGATGATACTTTTAGGATTTACAAGCTTTGCTTTAGAAGAGATAAGGCATGTGTTCAATAGTGATGTGCGTACTGAAGTTTCCTGTAGTGATGTCTGCAACTGCTTCCAAACAGAAAAGACACGCATTGGTTGGTTGAATCTAGATGGTATGTGTGTGGAGATTCGTGCTAGAGCTCTTTTTTGAAATTACTGTTAGGAAAAAGACTCTCTGTTACACAGAAGGAATAGTTCTTGGCTTTGTGTTCACAGTCTCTCGCAGGAACAGCCATTTGGGTTGCAGAAATATGTTCAAATTCAGAGGCCAAAATAAATGCTCTTTCTCTGTGTAATTCTGTAAGAAAATACACTCAGCCGAGATTTCAAACGTTGTTGGTTGATGGAACATGGCCACAGTGTTAGGTCTTCACAGGCGCTTTCACTCGTTGCTCCTGTATTGACTCATCGATCGCTCATCGGCCAACCCTGTCTTGTGGGGTGAAGACCACAGTCAAAATTGAGCAATGCATAATTAGTAAAAATGTTTAAGCCTAGCATGTGGTCAGCAGAGCATCTTAACTGCATGAAGTTTCGGCTCCTTCACTGTATGTGCTGACCATCTTCCCCAATTTCATTGACGTTACTGACCTACTCAAGATGTAGCATTCAGTCTACCTGCATGGTGCTTACTGTTTGAAATGGTTCTCTCTCTCTCTCTCTCTCTCTCTCTCAAATAAGGGACAAAATTGATTCATACTATACTCACGGAAGGACAGGCATGAAGTTCATAAAGACCCTCTACTATGTTTAAAGCTAAATTGTCTCTCTTTAAAAGAGAATATTCCTGGAAAGCCAGACATGGTGTGCACACCCAGCCCTTGGGATGCCGAGGCAGGATGCTCATGGTTCTGAGCCAGCTGGACTGCCTGTCTAGTGAGGAGATGGCTCAGCGGGAAGACTGAGCGGGTTCACTCTCCAGCACACATGGCTGGACATGCCCAGAACCCCAGCACTAAGGGGTGTAGAGACAGGATAGCTCCGGTTTACTGGTCAGCTCATCTAATCAAAAAATGGTAAGGTTCAGTGAGAGACCTTTTTTTTCCCCTTTTCTTCACACCCTAGTCCAGGTTGACCTAGAACTCAAAGTGATCCTCCTGTCTCCACCTCCTGAGTGCTGGGATTAAAGGCATGCCTGGGGCCCTGTCTCAAGGAGTAAAGTGGAAGAATAATAGAGGAGGCTGCCCAGCACTTTTTCTCTGGCCTCCACATGGGCCCCATGCCATCTGCACCACACAGAAAAAAAAAAAAATACACAGGTTTGGTAGTTTATTAAATAAAAATGTATTCATGACAAGTTTGAACCTTTTTTCTTTATTATCCATAATTAGGTACATTGAGCAAATAAAGAGTTGATATCCCCAGTTCCCCAATTTCCCTCTTCCCTGTCCCCAATCAGCTGGATATCCTCTTCCATAGGCAGTCTGGATCGGTCCATCGGGTAGGAGGTTATGGGTAGCCTAGGAGTCAACCCAGTTCTACCCCCCCCCCTTCGTATGTTGTTACTGAGGGGAATCAATGCCTCTGGGAGTTCTCCCCTACCATGGCTCTTACAATCTTTCCACCCCTTCTTCAACTTGTGGGTGAGTATTAAGGCTACTTTATTGTTGAGGTCTTGGGGGGGGGGTCTCTGTACTTCTGCTTTAGGTTGTGTTGAAATCGCTGCTGTCTGTCTGTCTATCTCGTGTTGACTGCCTGGCTGTAATTGTGGGTCTCTTGCTTATCCCACCACTCTCTGCGGGGTTCTATATGAGTCCTTCATGGAAGATCTGGTGTGGCTCATCTCTTGCCCGGAAGTCAGCTATCGGCCTGTGGTTCATTGTTAGGGTTGGAGGATCCATAGCTCTCTCTCTTTGCCTTCTGAAAACTACAAACAGAATCTCCATCAGAAAGTGAGATCAGTATAAATTAACTGAGATACACATTTCTGAATTAGCTAGATTCTATTGTTAGTAGCTTCTTTGTAAATCACTCGTATAGTGCATTTCTCTTTGAGGGCCCAAGATTCTGGTTCCCAGTGCATTTCACTCTGAGTCCTCAGTTCCAGTTAAGGGCTCCCTGTCACTGAGTAGATTACTTGGCTGAATTAAAAGCTTCATCCTCCCCTCCCCCTGGCTTTGGCTCTTTCATTGCACAAATTGAACCATTTTTAAAATGTGCATGTGCCACTTTGTGCATTTGGTTTTATGTGGGTCCTGGGGAATTGAAGCCGAGTCATTGGGCTTTGCAGGCAAGTGCCTTAACTGCTGAGCCATCTCTCCAGCCTCCAACTATTTTTTTGTTTTGTTTTGTTTTTCGAGGTAGGGTCTTGCTCTAGTCCAGGTCCAACTATTTTTTTTTTTAACTTCAGGAATTCTTAGGTTTTTGGATAACCAGAGCCCAGAATAATACCTAAATTCATGTGTAAGGAAAAATTAACACTTTTTTTTTCCCCCTCAAAAGTCCAAGAGCCGGGCATGGTGGTGCACACCTTTAATCCCAGCACTCCGGAGGCAGAGGTAGGAGAATCGCCATGAGTTCAAGGCCAGCCTGTGAGACTACGTAGTGAATTCCAGGTCAGCCTGGACTAGAGCAAGACCCTACCTCAAAAAACCAAAAAAAAAAAATAAAAAATAAAAATAAAAAGTCCACTAAAATATTTAGCAAATATTAGATTGTTTAAAAAATAAAATTTTTGAAGTTATCTTAATAGTCCTCAAAAGCAAAGATCAAAACCAATTTTTTCAGTCTCTGTAGTGCTCGCTTATGACAATAGCTATAATTAATTCATCTTCATATCTTTTCTGTTAAGTATCAAGTATAATGACAATAATGAAAGCTTAGCGACAACATTAGTTATTATATATACGTTTCCGCTTATGTGCTGCTGTAGTTTAAGCATGGACATTTTGTAGAGTTGGTGACTGAGTCACTAAGTCCACGTCAGTATCTATCATGGCCTCGATTAACTGCGATTATTTCTAAGTTGTATCTTTTCTTTGGAAATTTACAGTTGAGAATTAGTTCCATAAGAGGTTTACTTGTAAGTGCTTAAATCAACAATCCTATTCGAAGCTGTTCTTATTGACATAGAAACTCAGTAGCATACTTTATATATCACAAGAGGATTTTTTTTAAGCCAAGGGATAGGATTTAATGTTCAAGAAGAATTAAAGGCAGCAGCCTACACTAAGTGGATTTCATAAAAGTTGCCTTAATCTTGGCTAAGGATATTTGATGTCCATTTAAATTTAATGATCCAATTACTTTAATACCAAGTTCGAAGCATATTTTCCATGTGGGTGATGTGTGCAGTCCCTTCCGGCTCTGAGATTGTATGAAAACTGCTCTTGATGACAATATGGACAGGATGCCTAATGTTCAAGTGTTCTGCGTCATCAGACGCGGGGTCAGGAAGTGCTTTGTTGCTAAGGGGCCAAGTCCTAAACACGCCTTTTACCCTGCTCCCCCGGACCCTACTCTGTTGTTCGTGGCCTGGATTGAGTTGGAATCACTAGAAGTTGGGATGTGAATTTAATCTGTAATGATTTACTTCTGAAACCTTTGATTGTCAATTAAAATGGGATGGAAATGATGGCAGTTATGATCTGGTTTCTGTAGTTTTGCTCAGCATGAGCCCGGCTGCAATGATTGCATTACTTGCATGTGTGTTCATCTTTTCCCTCCCACTACACTTCTTACTCCTCCCCCCCTCGTGACAGGCCTCATAGCCCAGACTAGCCTTGAATTTGAATAAATAAATTTTAGTCAACTAAACAAAACATACCAACGTACTTCATTTAAAATTTAAGCCATAAAACGCCTTTTAAAATATGTGGCTTTGTTGTTTCTATTTTTAGTAAAATACAGAAATAACTCAGAATATCGGTGGTATTGCATATATTTGTTTAAAATTCCTAGCTTCATTCTAAAGTGATTTTAGGTGGTGGAAAACAATGCTGAGTTGTTTTCCTATTCAGAGAGAGATGAGCGTGCCCTCCTAACATGTGGAACAGCAGATTTCTCAGTTGGTAACCCGAGATCTCTCCTTCATATATTTAATACCTTTTACAATTAGCATGTCTAAATTTACCCCACCACCACCTGTAGGCTTATAGAAAAGGACTGTTTCCTGTTAGCTCAGAGAGTAGTTGAAAAATGACATCCATCTCATAGGATTATTGTGAGGGTTAAAGAACTATATGAAGTGTTTCAAAAATAGTACTGAAATAACAGTTTTTACTATATGTAAAAATGTATGTCTCCCAAATTTCTTTATATAATGAATCCCAAATGGATTACATCTTATTTTCTTTGTTCTTAAAATTTATGTATTTATACATACATACACACACATGGGTATGTGGGAGGCAGAGACAGACACACCCAGATCTCCTGTTGCTGCAGATGAATGCCACACATATGCACCACTTTGTGTCCCCCTCTGTGGTGCTGGGGAATTGAACCCTGGGCAGCAGGCTTTGCAGGCAAGCACCTTTAACTGCTGAGCCTCCTGCTCAGCCTCTGCTCTGTCTGCAAAACAATGACTGTAAATAAAAGATTAACACCAAATCAAATTTTCCCCATTTTTGAAAGCAATGAAATTAGAATGCATTTATTTAAATACTTTTTCCCGTGGTTTCCCTTTCTAGTTAAATTATTATTATTGTTTTTGTTGTTTGTTTTCTGAGGTAGGGTCTCGCTCTAGCTCAGGCTGACCTGGAATTCACTATGTAGTCTTACACTGGCCTTGAACTCACAGTGATCCTTCTGCCTCTGCCTCCTGAGTGCTGGGATTAAAGGCGTGCGCCACCACGCCCAGCTTAACTTGCACTTTTTAAAATACTAAATAAAAATCATAGTTTATACTAGCCCTAAGCCTGTTGTAGAGATATTTTACAAAGATTATTGTATTTGCTCTGCACAACAGACCTATGATAGATGGCCTTATCCTCATTTTCAGTTGAAGTGAAGGCTCCAAGAAGTTAGGCAGCTTGTCCAAATTCTTGCTCATCTGAAGTAGCTGAATTGAGAGTCAAGCCTACAATGCGCTGATACCAGGCCTATGCATGCGTGCCTTCCCTCCCCTCTCTTTTCTCCTCCCGTCTCCTGTCACAAGCCTCCAATTGATTAGAAATTCCTGAAGGTTACTTGGAGGATGATTGCTTCAAAATTCATTATAAAAATTAAGCCAACTGGGTGTGGCAGCACATGCCTGTGATCCCAGCACTTGGGAGGCTGTGACAGAAGGGTCACCAGTTCAAGGCCAGCCTGGGCTATGCAGTAAGTTGGAAGCCAACCTGGCCTATACAATATGACCCTGTCTCAAAACACTAGCAGAATTATAGACTCCAACGCCCGTTTATAATGTTGCTCTGATGATGTGACTAGGGTTTTAGATCTCTGCACGAGGTGCTGTCATGCTTCTGTTTCAGTATCCATGCAGAAGGCATACGAAACAGTGCTGAGGGATTGAGAAGCTGCCGTATAGCTTGACTAGCAGCCAAGAGTGTGGGGAACATCTAGGACTCTAGGATTTCTACCCAAAACAAACATCCACAGCAAGTCTATTGTTTTAAATAGCTTGAGCAGTATTGACTATGAATTGCCATGGAAATTAATATGTAGTTTTTTAAATGACTTGTAGTGACCAAAGTTAATTCTAACACTTGTTTTTCCTTGGCCGTGAAGGGGTTTGGAGTTTCCTAGAATGAAAGCATGGGAGTCACACTTGGGAAGTCCGTCCGACTAGACCACTTCAGATTACGCGTCCCTGGTTGAATAGGAGTGATGCTAAGTCCCTTACAATACGACAGAACATTTTGTAAAGCCACAACCATGCAATTTTCTTGTGTATTTGTACTTTATGATAGTCGTGCTTAAAAAGTAAGCTCATGCTTTTGAATAACTGCTTTACCTCTTTAGGCTTAACTTAAACTTAATGTTTGAGTTATATTTATAGAAAATAAAAAGCAAGAGAATTTTTATTATATATATAATTATATATGCTATATATTTTTATATATATTTATATTCTTAAGGCTGGAGAGAGATAGCTCTGCAGTTAAAGGCACTTGCTTAGAAAGCCTGAAGGCCCTGACTCGATTCTCCAGTACCCACATAAAGCCAGATGCGGAAAGTCGTACATGTGTCTGGAGTTTATTAGCCATGGCAGGAAGCCCTGGCGTGCTTCTCCTTATTCTTGGTCTTCCTGCCCTCCCCCCTTTCATAAAATAAAATTTTTAAATTGCATAATCTGGGTATAATAGTAATTAAAATTTTTTTTGTTTCATTATTTCAGAGTAAAGATGGGAAAACCCCACTGCACATGACTGCCCTCCACGGTAGATTCTCCAGATCACAAACCATTATCCAGAGTGGTAAAAAGTATTTCTGTTTTTTTCAATTTCATAAATGTAGCTTTAAAAAAGTCCACATAATGAGTGGTACTGGGACATTGTTATAACAGTTATGATACAAATATGTATTTTTTGCTTTGGGGGGTGTGCGTGTGTATGTGTGTGTGTGCATGTGTGGAGTGGGGGGGTGTGGTGTGTGTGTGTACAGTGTGTATGTGTGTTTGTGTGTGTGGGGGGGTGTGCACGTGTGTGCATGTGGTGTGTTTGTGTGTGTGTGTGTGAGTGCATGCTGGTGCTTGTGTCCCATGTGCGCTTGTGCAGAAGCCAGAGGAGGGAGCTGGGTATCCTCCTCTGTTGCTCACCTGTGTGCTTCCTTGAGACAAGCCTCTTCCTGAACAGAAGCTGCCATTTCCATCAGACTGGCTGACCAGTGAGACCCAGCAATTTCTCTGGTCTCTACTCCCCACAGGACTGGGTTTCCAGGTGTGCATGGCCATGCCCATGACCAGCTGTTTATGTGGGTGCTGGGGAGTCTGATTCCATCCTCTCAGGTGCCCATCTCCCCAGCCTCAGTCTAAAGAGGCATAATATTTTATTCCAGAGCTCTTAAAAATAAGCAGAGTAGCTGGGCGTGGTGGCACACTCATTTAATGCCAGCACTCGGGAGGCAGAGGTAGGAGGATCACCATGAGTTCAAGGCCACTCTGAGACTACATAGTGAATTCCAGGTCAACCTGGGCTAGAATGAGACCCTACTTCGAAATAACAAACAAACAAAAAAAAGCAGAGTATAAAATGCCATGGGTATGTGTCACTCACATATGTTTTTTTCATTTTCTATTCCCCTAATTTAAGAATTGTGTGTCTTTTCTTTGGAGGAGGTTGGCCTTCAACCACATGTACCACCTCCCCCAGCTGTGAGCTCTGTAGCAGTTGGTGCAGATTGGAAGCAGACACCATTCCTCTCTGCAGATACTGTTTCCACATGCCCTTGCTCACATCATTTCCCATGCTTGAATGTTTGGAGCCATTTTCAGGGGTTTAGTTATTCTCTGAACTTTGTTCTCTTGTGTTTGAAATAGCCCTAGGCAAGCTGGACTTTCAGGTTTAATAATGCAAGATCTGTGTTGCAAGTTATTATTGGAATAGTTTTACAAGAAAAAAGTAAAAGTAGATTCATGATCCAGTGATTTCTTAGGGATTGTGGGCAGTGAGGTACAGGGTGTTTGCATTAAAGTTCTGAGACATATTGCTCCAAAGAAGCATGTTTAACATAGTGGTCTCCAGACTTACTGGACCCCAGAACTCTTGACTCTTATACTCAACTTATAATATGGCTTTAAGCATAAAATTCATAATCCCACATACCAGGCCCCCAAAATCATGCTGTGAATGCAAGCTAAATAGATAGAATTGCTTAAGCAGTATTCTACATTACAGTGCACATAGCAGCTTTGGCCTGATCTTTATAGTTTAGAGTCTGACATGATGTCTTTCCTGCAGGAGCCGTGATTGACTATGAGGATAAGAATGGAAACACCCCTTTGCACATAGCAGCGCGGTACGGCCACGAGCTGCTCATCAACACGCTCATTTCAAGTGGTGCTGACACTGCAAAGTAAGTAGTGCTTCAGACATGTCCTTCCTCAGGCTCTGGCCGCCACTTCCATGAGGCAGTGTCTCATCAGCCCAGAAATCACCACATAGGCTAGACTGGCTGGCCAGCAAGTTCAGGAACCTGCCCCCAGTGCTGGATTATAAGCGCACACCACCACACTGGGCATTTTTCTCGGGTCCTCATGCTCGTGATGTAAGCTCTTACCAGGCCCAGCTTGTACTTGTTTTATATGTTAAACTCTGCTGTAAATTTTTGTCTGAAAGATGAATTCTTCTCTGTGAAGGTCAAGACTATACAAGTAGGTGCTGCCCATTCATGTTTGTCATATTTATGTAGGCTTATTAGCCAGTTGTAAACCTGTTTATAAATGATATGCTGCTGTACATACTGTCTGCAAGTTTAAATTTTACATCAACATTGATTTAACAACATAAAGATTTGAGACACTGACATGTACCAGTGGCTCTAGTTTATGGAATTTAATTCTTGTGAAGAGGCACACGTTACTCTCCTCATCTACAAATAAGGTACTTTCAACTCTCCTCTGCTGTAGAATGACTGAGATGAACATTAACATTTTGTGATTGTAGGTATAGCTCTAAATGGTGAGGTATAGCTCTAAATGGGAAGGAATTTTGCCCCTAAATAAATAGCAAGAAATATTTTGGGTTGATGAGGAAAGCTGTAGTAACATCAGTAAGCACAGCCCACTGGTACTGTTGAGCATCCTCCATGTACAGCAGAGCCGTCGTGACGGTGCACAGGATAGACCTCTTACACGTGGCTGAGCCATCATGGTAATGAGGCTGACGTTGAGAACACCTGCTCTTGTAAAAAAAAATAGCTGGGTAGTAAACCATGCCCACTTTCACCATCTGACCAAGTTTTCTCCAAAGTATAAACAAATTTTTAAAAATATTTATTTGCAAGCAGAGAGAGAGAGAGAGAGAATGGGCATGCCATGGAGCTCTCTGCATGCAAACTCCAGACGCATGTGCCCCTTTTGTACATCTGGCTTTACATGGGTCCTGGGGAATTGAACTTTCGTCATTAGATTTTGTAGGCAAGTGCCTTAACTGCTGAACCATCTCTCCAGCCCAAAACAGATTTTTAACTCATCTAGTTATCTATCACTTAAGTCAGTTTCTCGATAACATTTAAATGATTGTATTTCCTTATGTTATAATGAAATTTCTGGCTCTTAGGCGTGGCATACATGGAATGTTCCCCCTCCACTTGGCAGCCTTAAGTGGTTTTTCGGATTGCTGTAGGAAACTTCTTTCTTCAGGTAAATAAAATCTTCACAGGCTGATTTCATTTGCACTTATCTTCACTCCCTCCTCTTCTTCATGTCCCCCAAACTTTATGATACACACTTCATGCTCTATGGGAAAATGCACGTAGAAATAGAAGCCAGGCATAGTGACATTAACCTATATTCCAAGCACTTGGAATTGTGAGCTTGAAGCTAACTCAGGCTTCATAGTGCGCAAAACTCTGACAAGAACCCAACAGGAAAAAATATGCGTGTGTCTCTTAGTATGGCTCATTTATCTTGTTCTCAGTATTAAAAAA
>PVHP010001880.1:16014-64832 GCA_004024765.1 Zapus hudsonius | reverse complement strand
ATCTCTCTCTCTCTCTCTCTCTGCTTGAAAATGAATAAATAAAATATTTAATAAAAAAAAAAAGAATTGCATTCCAAAGAATGCTTTGTGCAGTAAGAGAATCTGGCAGGCTGGAGAGGTGGCTCAGTGGTTTAAGTGTGGTTCCTGGGAAGCATGAGTGCTGTCGGGATCCTGAGACCACCAAGTTCAACTCTGTCCCACAGAAACATCTGGGTGTGACCACTGATGCCTATAACCCCAGACCCCAGGGAGTCTGAGACCCGAGAGTCTTCAGAGCCCCACAAACTCTGGAATCCGCCCCAAAGACAGACCAGGTAGAAGAGCTGTTGAGTGGACACCCATCCTTCCACTCAGACCACCTTGGGCCAACCCCCAGGCCAAGCTACCCCACTACAGGCAAGCACATGGGGTGCCCCACCACACACAAAAGCAAAAGAGAGAGAATCTGGCCGACATGATTCATTTATACTCACACCAAACTAAGAGTGAAAACTCGGGGAGTGGGGGTTGAGGTAGGGTCTCCTTCTAGTCCAGGCTGACCTGGATTTCATTCACTCTGTAGTCTCAGGGTGACCTCGAACTCATGGCCATTTTTTATGAATCCCTTTTTTTTTTTTTTTTTTTGCCTCAAGGAGAGTTGTTTATTGTGACATATAACTAAAATTCTCTTCTGCCTTACTCCTCCCACCTTGACATTGAGTAAATATTAGAAAAACACAGGAAGTCTTCCCTAACCCATCCTGCTAGTCAGTCCCATTGTCCTGACCCTTGCCTCCTCTGAAATCATGTCTTCATGCTCACGTGTTGCAATCCAGAAATGCATATGGTTCTCACTGCAGACTCAGTTCAGTCTCAGTGCAGGACAGCAAAGGTATCCTGCACACTGTATGCTATATAGATAAGAGAAGGAAGAGGAATGAGGTTCTCGTTGGAGGTGTATTGCTTTTTCATTTGGTGGTTGGGTTTTTTTTTGTTGTTGTTTATTTGTGTTTCATTTGGGATTTTGCTTTGTTTTTTTATGTCCTGTGGAAGGAAAAGTCCTCATACAAACTCTGAGATAACCGCCATTAACACTTTATTTCTATATACACATATCGATTATTTTGTGTTGCTCAGGTACTTAATCAAAGTTGAAGGTTTAGTTGGATATCTCCAGGGGGATGGTCTTGGCAGGTTCAGTGTCTGAGAAGGCCCACTGCACAGTGAAAACTTTGATCTTTGTTCTGTCCTCATATGGTGGGGAGGGGTAAGGGAGCTTTCTCGGGCATTATTTGTGAGGTTGTTGATCTATTCATGAGAGCTGCTTGATCATATCCCACAGCCCAGACTCCAGATACCATCATCACCTTGGGGCCAGCATTCTCTACCATAGGCACATTCTTATGATGGGATCCCATTTTGACCTCTAACATGGAGAAGGCCCCACTTCTCTGCGGGAGCAGGGGGGTATTTCTTAGTTAGCCCTAGGCCCCACTGGTCTCATCTCATCAGCTGACTTACTGTTTACCTTAAAAATCACTGTGGGTGGGAACTAGTTACACAGAGTAGAACAAGCCCACGTGGACCCAACAACACACTACAGCAAGAAGGGCCGGCAAGCCCTGCCAGCAAGACTGGGTCTCCTGGTCTACCTGGAGCAGGGGCATGGCCAGCCCCGGTGGTGCCCTCTTCTCACCTTATTCCTCTCTGCCTGGGCATCAACAGCAGCCATGGCTAACACGGGAAGGATTTGAGCTTAGACGCTCAGGGTGCTCACTTGTATGTTGAAAAGACAAGTAAAGTGTGATCATCCATGCTGTAATCCCAGCTCAGGGAGCTGAGGCAGGACAACGAGCAGCAGATGGGATGGTGGAATCACACTGTGCCATGCTCACTAGGGTTTTCTCTAATTTCCTCAGCTAACCTGCTCCCATTTGAACCCCTTTGCCTGAGAAATGTAATGACAGCCAGAAAGGACACGTGGTTCATCTACAATCCTTAGAAGGACATGTTTATGTGCATATCAGCACAAATATCACAGGCTTGCTGAGGTGCAAAAAAAAAGCTACTTCAAGGGTTGAAGGGCTGGGGAGATGGCTAAGCAATTAAGATGCTTGCCCGTAAAGCCTAATGATCCAGGTTTAATTTCCCAGTACCCACATAAAGCCAGATTCACAAAGTGGTGCTTGCATCTGGAGTTTGTTTGCAGTGGCTGGAGGCCCTGGAGTGCCCATTCTCTCTCTGTCTGTCTCTGCTTGCCAATAAATCAGTGTATTTTGTAAAAGGTTTCATTACGTGACGTGCTTAAATACTAGTCCAAGTGTTCTTTCGACAGCATTTTTCAAAGCCGCAGGCAAGCACAAGTAATTATAGTGCATTGACATAGCTGACTGCAAATTCATGTATACATATGTCAGAAAAGATTGTTCCTTTTAAAATAAACTGCAAGTTATAAAATTTAAAAATAGCTTATCACTTAGCCATAGATATTTTTTAATTTTAATTTATTCATTTTCAAGCAGAGAGAGAGAGAGCACACCAGGGCCACCACCTTGTGGGTCTGGCCTATGTGGATCCTGGGGAATTGAACCCGGGGCCTTAGGCACTGGAGGCAAGTGCCTTAACCACTGAGCCATCTCTCCAGCCCTAGTCATAGATATTCTTTATGATTTTGTATACACAGTTTCGGCTGAGCCATCTCTTCAGCCCTACACATTTTCGTTTTAGGCAAAAGAGAATCTCATTTGTTAATTTTCTTAGCCTTTATAAAATAAGCATACATTGCTTCTAATTAAAAATAAATAAAACTAGAACAGGCTTTCCCTCCCCTGTCCTTATTTATTAATTAAAATTATAATTCATATTTTCAGGGTCAAGTAATTTTTAGTTCAGCATTTGATAAACACTCAGGTTAAATTAATTGCTGTGGTGTCTTAGCCCCTGTGTCTTCAGACCAAAGGACTAGCCAGTCCTTGCTTTACCAGATATAAGGCAGTAAAATGATGTTAAAATTCACTTCGTGCTGTAAGCTTGAAAGGAGTGACTGCCAGTCATGCTTTGGACATTCTCTCCCACTTAGGAAAGTAAACATGAACTTGTTTTGCTTTTCTTTGGTACTCATGTATCAGTGAGTTATCTTAAAATAGTTTCTTCCAATGATAGAGTCTGCCTTGTACTCAGGTGTCAGGAAAGCAAAGCCTTTTCTGTTACCACATCTGAACTTGATTAAAGGGGGGGGGTGTACATAAGATTTTGCAACTGTGAAACTAATTTGTCCAGATTTTTGTAACAAAAAGCTAATCATTAAAAAAAAGCTAAGAAAGAATAAAGAAAAAAAAGCTAATCATTAGATTACTACAGTATTCTTGAAATTAGAAGCTATCTATGCTATTCATACCCTCTATAGCCATCTGCTTTTGCTTTTTCATTTTTTTCTGACACAGAGCTGTACAAACATGAAGACCATAAAATGTGAATAAAATTTGAAAACCGAGGGGAAAAATGATGGGCTTTCAATCACTGTTTTAAAATGCAGGGTTTAGAATTTTCCATGCATTGTTATTGTCTGCAGGTGCCTGGAATACTTACTGAGAAACGACGCCAATCCAGGGATCCGGGACAAACAAGGCTACAACGCAGTGCATTATTCAGCTGCATACGGTCACCGGCTCTGTCTTCAGCTGGTAAGACTCCCGAGTTCTCACAGAGTGTGGTGAAAGTACAGATAGAGAGGGCTCGCTAAACGGATGTCGGTGGTGCTTTCTGTAACATTGTCACCTCCAGATCCGTCTTAGCATTCCTACTCGCTTCAACAAGAAGTCTCTCTTGCCATTGAAGAAGAAAGGAGAATGCTAACCCTCTCAGCCCAGTGTGGTGGTGCACACCATCGTCCTAGCCCTGGGAGGCTAAGGCAGGAAGGTTGGGATGTGCAGGCTACACAGTGAGACACCCTCTCAGAGGGGAGTCCCACATGGTCGCCCCAGCTTCATGGTGCTGAGGAAGGAGGATGGCTTGAAGCCACATAGTGACGTCCTGTCTCAAAAACATAAGCAAATCTCTGAGGACGAAGTATTCTCATGTTCACTATGTCTGTTGTGTATGTGTCTGTCTGTCTGCCTGCCTGCCTGCCTGCCTGCCTGCCTGTCTCTCCCTTTTTAACCTCTCCTCTTCCTCTTTCCCCTCCCCCACCTTTCTTTCCTGTTCTTTTCTTTTTGGATTTGAGAGAGGGACTCCTGTTAGCCCAAGCTGATCTTAAATTCAAGCTGATGATGACCTTGAACTCTGTTCTGAGTGCTGGGGCTACAGGCTGGTACCAGCCTGCTCAATCTATGCAGTGCTGGGATCAAACCCAAAGCTTTGTGTACTCTAGGCCAGAACTGCACCCTCACCCCCAAGTCCTCCCATCATTCCACCTCTGTGAGTAGTGCACTTAACTCCTTTAAGTCAACATTTTCTGTAAATTTCTAAAAAGAAAAACTGTAGCTGTATCTTCTGAGAGAAATAAAAGCCGCTTTGAGAGGCAGATTGTCTGCATATACTGAGGGAATTCTGGAAGCTCAGCTGTGGGCTCCTGGATTATGTATAGTACCATGTGGAGCCCTGCTTTGCTGAGCCAGAAAGGAAGGAACAAGCTGAAGTGCATTCCTGTGTAGCACGCTTCACATGAGAGGTTTCCTTATATACACTGTGAGTTACATTAAACTCTACTTCCCATCAAGGCTGTTGATACAAACGTTAGAAAAAGAAAGCATATTAATATAGAGTGTTGCTACTAAAGTATTTCATATTTCCTTAGGTTACTGTATTCTTTTGAATAAAATCCTAGGACTTCATACATAGATTTGTGTAATAATATATGTAAAAAGACTTAATTTTTGGAGACATAGCAGCTTTCAAACAAAGCGCTGTAAATAAGGATGTTATATATATGAACTAATAAAAGTGAATACTTCCTAAACTTTTGTTTGTTTTTGTCTTTAATCTTTATTTCAGATTGCAAATGAAACTCCTTTAGATGTCGTAAGTACTGGTTGATTTTCCCCTACCACTCAGTAAAACCAGATATGTGTGTTTCCACATATCCCCAAGAGCAGAGAGTGAGAGAGTGTAGACAGAGAGGGGTGGTGTCTCCTCGATGGAGTTCTTAGTGCACACGCTTCCTCGGAGCTCTGGGTCTGGGGTTCACACTGTACCTTTGTGATCTGGTTGTGGGTGCTTCCTGAGTTATCACCTGACACTGTAAAAGAATTTGAAGTGGGGCTGGGAGGACTGGCTGCTGGAAGCATCACTTGTAACATTTTAAAATGCTTCTTTTTCAGTTAATGGAGACCTCTGGGACTGACATGCTGAATGACTCAGATAACAGAGCAACAATAAGCCCTTTACACCTGGCTGTGAGTACTGCCTTCAGAGCCAGCCTTCTGCCTGCTGTCCATCTGTATTGACTCCCCGAACGTTGGGTCCATGTGGTCATCATCGTGGAGCCAAAACTTTAAGGACTTTTTAAACCCAGTATTCTTTAGTGCAGTGGACTGTGATTAAGAGCACCTGCTTTGGAGTTACAGACTTAGAATCAGAACTTTGAATGAGTCCATGTCTCACAGGAACTAGTCATTGTATGCTCATGAAAATATCACCTAGCCTTTGAAAGTTCATTATTTGTTCATTATTTCCCTAATATGGTAGCCCGCTGTGTTTCTTAGAAAAAAATCTGTGGTCAACTTTCTGAACTCCCAACATAGAAGTTTGTATTATCCCACATGTAGCAATGATGTACAGATAAATTTGCTTTATAGAAAGTGTCAAGGGGTGGGGGGGCTGAGTGTAGCCCAGTGGTAGGAGCGCTTGTCCAGTAGAAACAGTGCTGTGCATTCCATCCCTAGAGGAAGAAAGAAGGGAGGGAGGGGAGAAGACAGGAAAGAAAGGGAGAGGGGTGAGGGAGGAAAGGAAGCAAAGAAAAGAGAAATGAAAACTGTATTTTAAAGTTTATTTTATTGACTTTATTTCTAGGCCCATCACGGTCACCATCAGGCCCTGGAAGTGTTAGTACAGTCTTTGTTAGATCTTGATGTAAGAAACAGCAGTGGAAGAACACCCTTAGACCTAGCAGCCTTTAAGGGCCACGTGGAATGTGTGGATGTGCTCATTAACCAGGGGGCCTCGATCCTGGTGAAAGACTACATCCTGAAGAGAACGCCCATACACGCAGCAGGTATGCCTGAAACTACCTGATCACCACTTGCCATCTTAATTTAGCCTTCTTAATTTTTTTAAATGTTAAATAGTCAAGTAATTATATTCTCAAGAGAAAACCAACAGTAAGACAATTACTTTTAAAAACCACCTGCTTTTTGAGCCAGGTGTGGTCGTTAATCCCAGCACTGGGGAGGGCAGAGTTAGGAGAATTGTCCTGAGTTCGAATCTACTCTGAGACTACATAGTGAGTTCCAGGTCAGCCCGGGCAAGAGTGAGACCCTACCCCAAAAAACCAAAAAATACAAAACAAATCACCTATTTGGGAAATTGTATTTATGTACAACATTATTTAGATTGTCACAAAGCCGTGCAGTAATCTTTCCTTTCTGGTGGAAGTTATTTTACATATACATGTGGCTTTATTTAACAACTGATGATCATGTATACTTACTTCACCAATGTACTGCATTCATCACTTGGAAAGAATTTATAGAGTACTAAACTTACACAAGAACTAGCCCCCTCTGTTGTAGTTTCAGTGTGGTGTTGATGTGTGAAAACTGCAAGAGTTGGTAATCAAGTGATACAAGTGTGGGACAAGATTGGTCAGCGGGGGTCAAAAGGCAACTACAAGCCAGGTTCATGAAGAAATCTTAGCCAGTTTCTCTAATTGGTGTTCCTTGTGTTATTAGATTCATTTCATGTAGTCTGTATTTAGAGAGCGATTCTGAAGAATGCATTCAAATATATGGCTTGCGTTTTATTGGTATTATTTTGGAAAATTACATTAGATCATAGGCAATACTAGGCTGCTGCTAGTATTTGATTGTGACATCATTTGCAGAACTAAACTTAAAGGTTTTATTCCCCCCCAGGTAGGTTTTCGATCTAGCCCAGGCTGACCTGGAACTCACTCTGTAAGTCTCAGGCTGGCCTTGAACTCACAACGATCCTCCTGCCTCTGCCTCCTGCTCTGATGAGCCAATGCTTGCCTCAAACAGGTGATTTTCCTGTTTCTGCCTCCCTCTCAAGTGCTTGGAATGCAGGCCAGGCCATCACTCATCCCTGTGTTTATCTTGGAGAGATACAACAGAGTGAATGCCTTAGCTTTGCGTTATATTGTGCAGCCCAAATGGTACCCAATAAAGGAGCTACAGCTAAATGCAAGTCTTGGATCAGAGATGCCTTTTAAATTCAGAGATCTGTCTACTAGAGAACAGCATTACTTCTATGCAAAGATTTTATTTCCTAGAGGTTAAGTCTCATGGTGATACTATGCTTGGAGTTTGTTTATGAACTTAGGTCACACACTCATCAGTAGCTACTGTGCTCTGAATGTAAATGAGTTTGATTTCTGAAATGATGGGCCAAATTACATCTCCTTGAAGCACCCCTGTTCTTGATGAAAAAGCTATGAAGCAGATGGAGTGGGGGTGGGAGAAGGGATTTTGAGCCACAGATTTCAGTCAGTATTAAAAAGTAATATGGCTGTAAATAATGTACCATAGATGGCCTGGGAATGTAGTGCAGTTATTAACAGGGCATTCCTAGCATGCACATAGCCATGGGTTCATTCCCCAGCACCGAATAAACCAGGTGTGGCCGAGCCTGCTGTGATCCCAGCACCTGGAGGTGGGGCTAGAAGGATCTAAAGTTCAAGATCATTCTTGTCTGCCTACGTAGTGAATTGAGGCCAGCCTGAGCTAGAGAGCCTGTTTAAAAACCCAAACCTGTAGACTATTTATTAGGCACTTAGCTTGCTTTCCCTGTTTTTGGGGGTTTTTTCATCTTTTAAAGTTAGGAGTAATGAGAATTCTTCCTTTCTGTATCATTTGTAGCCTACGTAACAAAGCCTTGAGCAAACACCAGTCTGGATTATTTCTGTTGCAGCATCTGAGTCTTGCAGGGATTTAACATACTTTCAGAGCTCCCCCTTTGGCAGGGGTGGGGGAGGCGGGTTATTATCAGATTTAAAAGTACCAAGGGGCTGGGGAGATGGCTTAGTGGATGCAGCACCCACGTAAAGACCAGGCGGGCATAGCGACCCCTGTAATACCAGAACTCAGGAGAGGGAGGGGGAGAGAGGGAGATTGATTGATTGATTGATTGATTGATTGATTGATTCTCTGGGGCAAGCTGGCTAGCTAATACAAGTTCTAAGTTCCAGTGAGAGACCCTTTCTGGTAAATAAAGTGGAAAGTGACAGCAGAAGACACCCAATGTCAGCCTCTGGCCTCCGTTCACACACCGCACACATACACTCGCAAAACATAAATAACATATTTACCAAAATCTCTCCAAACTGCCCAGTACCTCAGTGGGCCTTGTCCTCACCTCGTCGGTAAACAGTATCGAAGGAGAGAGTGGCCTTGGATGACTTGCTTGCACTCCTTGGCTGGGGCAGGCAGGCAGGCTGAATGATGGGAATCTGGTACTGGGCACACAGCCAGCTCACTGTGACTAGATGGGATTCCTTTAACAATGAACGGGTCATCCTTACATGCTGGATTTACTGAATTGTCCCAGAATTACAGTCCAAAGATGGGCTCTAAAGTAAACACTCTCTGTTTTCTCTCAAATATGTAAAGTTATTTTCACAATTTTATTTTACAGCAACCAATGGACATTCAGAATGCTTACGGCTACTGATAGGAAATGCGGAGCCACAGAACGCTGTAGACATCCAAGACGGAAATGGACAGTAAGTGCCAATAGGTTTTTGTTTGCTTGGTTGGTTTTTGTTTGTATATTTATTTTTTTATTTTTATTTTTTTGAGGGGGTGTTTCTTTGCTTGTTGGCGGGTTGTTTTGCTTTGTTTTGTTTTTTTAAGATAGGGTCTCACTCAAACCCAGGTTGACCTGGAATTCATTATAAAGTCTCATGGTGGTCTCAAACTCACAGTGATCCTCCTGCCTCTGCCTCCCGAGTGCTGGGATTAAAGGCGTGCACCACCACGCCTGGCTCAATAAGTTATAAATTACTTTTGGAGACAGGATGCCACTGTATAACCCAGGCTGGCCCAAAACCCATAATCCTACTTCCTCAGCTTCTTTAGTGCTAGGATTACAGTGTAGCGTGCACCACTGCACCCAGCTTCTGAATTGCTATTTAATACTGGATAGTCTACATATTTGAGCCTTTACTTTAGTAAATCTGTCGTCATTCATAACCGAGTAGCAACAAATATATATAATTTTAAGTTGAAATACATCTGAAGTTACAGGACAGAAAGTCATATTTAAAGCCAAGCAGTCACATTGTTTATATAGAAGTGTGTCATTTGGTATCTCTGGGTGATTCGGTGTTGATAGAGTGACAGCACTAAGCCCATTTTCTCCTGTTGCACACGCAGGACGCCTCTCATGCTGTCTGTCCTCAATGGGCACACAGACTGTGTGTACTCTCTGCTGAACAAAGGAGCAAATGCGGATGCCAAAGACAAATGGGGAAGGACAGCGTTGCACAGAGGGGTACGCCACATGAACTCACTCGCGTTGGCCCTTGGCGCCCACCAGAGTGTATTTACCTACACGCGGCTTATTCTTCCAGGCAGTTACAGGCCACGAAGAATGTGTAGACGCCTTGCTTCAACATGGTGCTAAGTGTTTATTGCGGGACAGCAGGGGGCGGACACCTATCCACTTGTCGGCAGCCTGCGGACACATTGGCGTGCTTGGAGCCCTTCTGCAGTCAGCAGCGTCTGTGGATGCAAATCCAGCCGTAACAGACAATCATGGATACACAGCACTTCACTGGGCTTGCTACAATGGTTAAGTATACAGAAACCAGACCGGCTCGGGTGCCTGGTTGGGTAGTGATGGAAACAAGCAGCCAATACTGCATATTTACAAGGTGGACTGAAAAATGTAAGATTGGGTAAGAAGCCCAGTGTTGAACTACTCTGTAGCTCACACCTGCCCTCTGCCCTGCTGCCCTCTGTAGATCACACCTGCCCTCTGCCCAGCTGAAGCAGTCACTGGTTTTCAGAGGGGTTTAAGATAGCCATGAACCTTTCAGAAGTTTTTCTTACATTATTACTCTAAAATTTTGCATTTTGAGAGGGTTGTTATATTTTTCCTGCTGTTTTCTGTCCTTCTTCCCCCTCCCCCCTTAAGACAGCATCTCATCATTTAGCCCAGGCTACCTTCAAAATCATAATTCTCCTGCCTCATCCTAGAAAGTGCTGGAATCACTGGCATACACCACCACACCTGGCCATTTGCTTATATCTTTTTTTTTTTTTTTTTTTTTTTTTTTTTTTTTTTTTTTTTTTTTTTTTTTTTTTTTTTTTTTTTTTTTTGAGGTAGGGTCTCACTCTAGGCCAAGCTGGCCTGGAACTCTCTGTAGTCCCAGGCTGGCCTTGAACTCACAGCTATGCTCCTACTGCTGCCTCCCAAATGCTGGGATTAAAGGTGTGCATCACCACACCCAGCTCTTTTAATTTTTAAAAGCTCTTATATCACACAAAGTGACCAGAGTAGGAGAAACGATGAATTCATCGCACTCCAAGCTAGAGTCTTTATTCTGAGTACCTTCGAAGAAATGAGATCACCCTAAATGGAGCATACCCTCACCACAGATCTTAGAAGATTACCTAAGAACACATGGAGAGACCCTAAGAACTGGAGGAAGGAGGGGGTCGTGTGGGATGCTGACTTACAGACACAACATGGCCATAGCTCTCTTGTATTCAGAGCACAGCTCTGGACTTGTCACCATCCTGTCAGGGAAGGGGCCCCACCCCCAGGATCTATATGTTGTTCATGGTTGATGGGGAGGGACATTTTTTAAAATATTTTGTTTATTTGAGAGAGTGAGAGAAAAAAGCAGACACAGAGAGAGAATGGGCACACCAGGGCCTCCAGCCACTGCAAACAAACTCCAGACACATTCGCCACCTTGTGCATCTGGCTTTATGTGGGTGCTGGGGACTTGAACTCAGGTCCCTCTGCTTTTCAGGCCAGTGCCTTAACCGCTAAGCCATCTCTCCAGCCTGGACATTTTCTTCAGTGGGGTAGCATGAGTAAGGGCCCATGCTCCTGTAAGCAACTAATAAACTCATTGAGTCACCAAAAAAGACATGAACGTGATGGTTGTGGGTGGGGGAGGCAAATGAGGAAAAAGATTGGAGGAAGTGAGGGGAGACGAGGGGGTCATGGGTGAATATGACCAAAATACATTATGTACACGTAATGAAAGTGTCACGATAAAACCTATCTTAGGTATAATCAGCACATCCTGCAGCACCACTGTTATGTTTGCCCTCCCTTCTAAAGGAATAAGACATCAGCAGCTCGTGAAACTTTGATAGGTTAAATGTGCTGCATGATCTGAGCAGACTTCCTTTTAGTTTTAGCTTCTTAAAGGCTCGCGGTCACAGCCATCTTGCAGGTTGCTTTGGAAGCAGAGGGTTTTTAAGGCATGGATGTGAAAAGGGGGGTTTAGGGCTGGAGAGATGTGTAGTGGTTAAAGGCCCTTTGCTTGTAAAGCCTGCCAGCCTGGTTTCAGTTCCCCGGCCCGTAGCAGCAAGATGCCCCGTCTCAAAGAAGGCAGAACACAGGCCACAACTCTGCCTCCTACTCATTCGCACCATGGCATGTGCATGCCCATACACACAAAGAAAAATCATTTAAGGGCTGAAGAGATGGCTTAGCGGTTAAGCTGTTTGCCTGCAACGCAGAAGGACCAGAGTTCAATTCCCCAGTGCCCATATAAAGCCAGATGCACAAGAGGGCATATGTGTCTGGAGTTCATTTGCAGTGGCTGGAGGCCCTGGTGTGCTCATTCTTTCTCTCTCTCTCTCTCTCTCTCTCTCTCTCTCTCTCTCTCTCTCTCTCTCTCTCATAAATAAATAAAATATTTTAAAAAATCATTTAAAATGTGTGTAGAATTTCACTGCAGCGTTGTTTGTGGTGCTGGGGATGAGGCCCAGCGTCTGGCACCCTGCTAGGCAAGGGCTCTTCCCCTGGGCGGCTCCTTAGCCGGAAGCACTGAGATTAGTGAAGGCTGTGACAGTGTGCCCTCTGATCCGCTGCTTTGTGGGTCATTCCCTGGGAGCCCTTCTGACAGTGTTGTTGGATTATGGCCACAGAGGAGAAATCTGTCTTGTAAAATTAATTACATTGAATCAAATGTTTCATAAATATTTCCGTTTTCTGACTTTCATGCCAGAATTGAGAGTTTGATTCTTTCAGTGAAAGAACATTGTAGGTTCTTCTGTTCTCTGAGGAGAAGAGAGGTGTTCTTATGAGTTGTCCTGGTGATTGCTGTCAGGCCTCCTTCTATTACAAGTTCCCATCTCATCCTTTTTTAAAAATAAGTTGAATAGTTAAATCTACTGTGAATTAAGAAAGATGTTTTTATTTTTATTTGGGTATGTGTGTGGATAGACGCATATGATGTGTGTATAGGGGGGGTGTGCGTGTACGTGTGTGTGTGTGTGTGTGTGTGTGTGTGTGTGTGTGTGTGTGTGTGTGCTGACGTGCATGTGTGGAGATCTGAAGAATGCCGATGGGAGTCATCCCACTTTGCTTGAAACAAGCCTCCCTTGTTGTTTTCAGCTAGTTTGTTTGCTCTGGATTCTCCTGCCTTTGCTTTCTGTTGCCACTTTGCGTCTGGCTTTACATGGGCTCAGAGGAAACTCAGACTGGCACGCTTGTAAGGAAGTGCTTTTAACGACTGTGCTGTCTCCCCAGACCATATTGTATGAGATAAGAGTCTTACCCTGTACCTCATGGTGACCTACCTGCCTCATCCTCCCAAGTGCTGGGATTATAGGTGAGAGCCACCATGATGTTTTATAATATGAATTGACATTTTATGAATATAAAAAGTGTGATGGTCGGGCTGGAGAGATGGCTCAGCAGTTAAGGCACTTGCCTCCAGTGCCTAAGGCCCTGGGTTCAATTCCCTAGTACCCACATAAGCCAGACGCACAAGGTGGCCCTGGTATCTCTCTCTCTCTCTCTCTCTCTCTCTCTCTCTCTCTCTCTCTCTCTCTCTCTGTGTATTTCTCTGATTGAAAACGAATAAAAATATTAAAAAGTGTGATGGTTAAGTTTTGTTGTCAACTTGACCTGTTTAGTCATCCTGGGTGGGTCTCTGAGGATGTTCACAGGAAGGCAACCCTCTCAGTAGGGGGAGGATGTAAGGAGGTTCAGGGGAGCTAGAAACAAACATCCCTTCCTGGGAGGGAAGTGCAGGAAGAAAATTCCAGAGGCTCAGGAAGCCATTAAGTCTGAGATAGGGTTGCAAGACTTCATCCTAAGGCTATATAAAGGGGAAGGAGATTTCTCTCCCTAGCCCCCTGCCTGTTTTTGTTCTACATATGTGTGGTGTTGGTGATGGCTTCTCTCTCTGCTTGGACCTGTGAAAGGGGGTCAGCCTCTTTCTCCATTATGGAACTTCCCCTGGATCTGTAGTTTCATTAAATCCTTTCCTCCCAAAAAATTGTGCCTGGTTTGGAGGTTCATCCCAGCGTCATGTGGCTGATGGTGACAAAACGTAATCTAAGTGGATTGGAGAGATAGCTCAGTAGTTAAAGTGCTTGCTTGCAAAGCCTGATGGCCTGTGTTCTGTTCCCCAGGGCCTATGTAAAAACCAAATGCACTAATGGCGCATGTGTCTGGAGTTTGTTTGCAGTGGTGGAGGCCCTCCCTGTTGCACCTGTGCTACTCTTTCTCTGTCTATCAAATAAATCTTATTTAAACTCTCTGTTATAGGAGGAAAGCATCCACGATGTGAATTTTATGTAAAGCAAATAAGTGAGATAAACTTTCAAAGCAAAAACTTTCATTGGGGGTGTGTGTGTGTGTGTGTGTGTGTGTGTGTGCATGTTCACACGGCTGTGTGTGTTATTACAAGTATGTTCAATTGCCTACTTCTGTGTACTTGGAGGCCAGAGAAGAATGAGGAGTGTCCTTCCTCTGTTGCTTGTTCCTAGACTTCCTGGAGAGAAGGTCTCTCACGGGATGCATTCTTCAGTCTCTGCTCCCTATAGAACCGAGGTTACAGATGTGAGTGGTCACACCCAGCTGTGTATGTGTACCCTGAGAACTGAGTTCAGGCTTGTGGCAAGCATTCTTAAACACTGAGTCATCTCTCTAACCCTTATTAGTCGGTGTTTAAAATACATACATACCAGCAATAATTAGCCTTTGGAAAAATATCACACAGTAAGGTATTTTCCTGAGGTAGAGCATTTAGTTGTAATTCTGACCCCTTGGAGAACTGCTGTTTCAAGATTACTTATTTCTCAGAAAGTCCCTGTGAAGCACTTCCTGTTCCATCACTGCTGAACTTGTACTCAAAGTACATTTTGTACAAGAGATAGGTTTTACAAACTACATGCCTCATTGCCATGTAAACAACAGATGTGTCTAATTTTAAAACTGTACCAAAATTGTAGTGCTTCTGAATGGAGCTAGAAAAAGATTAAAAGTATGTTAGTTATATTGTATACAATAAGACTGTCTAGTCTAAAATGAGTTGCATATTTATAAACAAAAGCCTGCATTATTATTATTTTGACATTCACAATGTGGAATAGGTTAAATGGTTTTTGCTTGATTAGTAATTTTTTTTTTTTTCAGTTTTTTGAGGTAGGGTCTCGCTTTAGCCCAGGTTGACCTGGAATTCACTATGTAGTCTCAGGGTAGCCTTGAACTCATGGTGATCCTCCTACCTCTGCCTCCTGAGTGCTGGGATTAAAGGCGTGAGCCACCACGCCCAGCTTGATTAGTAATTTTTGTACAGCTGGAAGGAAAATTGAGAGCTCTTCATCAGAACAAAAAACAAGCTTGTCTCAAAAAAAATAATGAAAAGATGACCAGGGTTTAGGAAAGAATTGGGTTTACATACTAAACTTCTAAATTGAGAATTTCAGTTTACGTAGTTGTCCAAATCTTGTGAATTTAAGGGCAGTTTGATTGTCTCGTTTTCTCTCTTTAAACATTTGTCAACTTTAACAAAGTTCTAAGACTTCTCAGAAGAACCCTCTGGCCTATCAAATAAGCCACTCTTACTAGGCTGTCTTCTATCCGTGTGAAGAAGGGTAATGAGGTCATCACCATACTTCCTCCTCCCCAACCCCCAAAAGTAATGTTCCTCAAGCCAACCATCCTCCTGCTCCCTTGAACAGTCTTCACTACTCAGAAAGTGGTTTTCCAGCCCTTTGATCTCAGGCTGTATACACAATGGTAGCGACTACATTGGAAATTTAAGAGTAACTTAATTTTTTTTAAATCTACATTTTAATCAAATGCCATTTTAATAAAGAACAACTTTTTCAAAACTTTAGTATGAAGAGTTAATTAATTCATGGTGATGATTTTAAAGCTGGGTTGGGGTGGCTCATGCCATTCCCAGCAAGATTCTCACAGAATCCCTGGTTTCTGCCCACCGTGGGCCAGTGGCACTTCCCCATCTCCATTGTGAGAAGCAAAACGGGATTGGCAAAGATGGCAGAGTTACAGATTTCCTGAAAGTTACCTTCTTGTCCTGGTTAAAAGCTGCAAAACATTAAGTCAAGCTATTGGTTGAGAATGTTAGAGCAATCAATAAAAAAATAGAATCACTGGGCTGGGGAGATGGCTTAGTAATAGTTAAGGAGTTTACCTGCAAAGCAGAAGGACCTGAGTTGAATTCCCCAGGGCCCATATAAAGCCAGATGCATCAGGTGTCAGGTGTACATGTGTCTGGAGTTTGTTTGCAGTGGCTGGAGGCCCTTGTGCCTGTATTCATTCATTCATTCATTCTCTCTCTCTCTCTCTCTCTCTCTCTCTCTCTCTCTCTCATAATAAGTAAAATAAAATATTTTTAAAATTTGAATCACTCTGATAACAAAACAAGAGATTATAATAATTATTTTATTTCTCAAGTGACTAATTTGAACCAGCACTTCATTTGCTCTGATTAGTACAGGCTGTTTCCTTACCAAGAATCTGAAGTCTGCAACATTTATAAAACACATAAGAGCATTTTGAATTTGAGGTTTTCACATTAGGGTTACTTAGCCAGGAAAGTGTGTACAAGTGTTTCAGAATCCCAAGTCTGAAGGCTGAAAGCCTGATTCTAAGCATTTCAGATGAGAGAGATTCAGCCTGTCTGAAATTAGGTGGTTTTGTATTGGCTTGTTCTGCTTGTTTGTTTTTACCAAATCTTGGCTTTGACAGGTAGGTTTGCTTTGGGTATTTGAGGGTTGGTTACTTTTTCCCTGCTTCTAATGTTGCTATTAAACATTACGGGCCAAGTGCTGGGAAAATGACTCAGTAGTTAAAAGCCTGTTCTGTGACAGCCTGATAACCGGAGTTCAGATCCCAAAACCCAGTAAAGCTGGGTGCACATAGCACCCTTGTTTGTAATCCCCACATACCTGTGGGAGAGGGAGATAGGAGAATCCTGGAGTTCTTAGGTCAACTAGTCTGTCATTCTCAGGAGTGACCAATGAGAGCCTGTTTCCAGCAAGGACCAGCACTCAGAGGTTGTCCTCTGACCTCCCCATGTGTGTCAATGCTTGCTTGCATGCACACATGCATGCACACACACGTCTTTCAGTAGTCAGTGTCAGATTTTGGAAATTGCCCTGTAGCAGTGGAGATACGTAATTCATTCATCACTGTTGATAATATCACAAAAAAAAAAACTTTTTAAACTAAAAAAAAAAATCTATAACCAGAGAAATTCATTTGAGATACACTGATACTATTCAGTCCATAAAACTCTCTCTATGCTGTTATTAGGAAAGGTAAGCACAGCTTAGTAACTGAAGAGAAAGTTGCAGATCAAACCATCCTGTGTACATTGAGAAAAGAAAGCATCTGTACAGACAGCTGCCCTCGCCCAGGCGTCTCCTGGAACTGTGGTTAGTCTAGAGTGGAGATGAGGATGAGGACTTGGGCTTTTTCTTTTTAGACCCTTCTAATTGAGATCTTTGCCAACATCGTGGATTTTAACGCCTCATTCCTGTTCACCCATTTAGGTCATGAGACATGCGTAGAACTTCTTTTGGAGCAGGAAGTTTTCCAGAAAACAGAGGGAAACGCTTTCAGCCCACTGCACTGCGCTGTGTAAGTAAAGCCAGTCCGAATCAGATTCGGTGTGATGGGTTAAGAGGCACTTGCTGTGAAAGTGACCGCCTGTGCTTCCTCGTCAGGATCAATGACAACGAGGGCGCTGCAGAGATGCTCATTGACACGCTGGGTCCCGGGGTGGTGAACGCCACAGATTCCAAAGGAAGGTGAGCACACAGCGGGTACTGTCTAGTGTTGTTGGGGGGGGGGAATCCACACAGCGGGTACCATCCAGTGTTGGGGGGCAGAATCGGCACACCAGGGCCTCCTGCCACTGCATACAAACTCCAGGCACATGCACCACTTTGGGCATGGGTATTGGGGAATAGAGCCTGGTCCATTGGATCAGGCTTTGCAAGCAAGCACCTTTAACCACTCAGCCATCTCTCCAGCTCAAGAGAAAAATTTACTAGCCTGGTGTTTGGGAGTTTGCAGAGAATCCATAGGTAATTGAAAAGGGATTTACAAGTGTAAGTCATTTGCATTACATGGGACATGTGTACTTGTAGTTTGTAACCAATCTTCTTCGTTTTAGAACTATTTCAAAATGAAAAATTTCCCTGGTGTTTTAAGAATTATATATTTTTAAACACAGATTGTTGCTGTTTTCTAAATAAGAATAAGTGCTTAAAAAAAGTACAATTAGAAGAAGTAGCGTGGGGGTAAGCACTTAGCTCGTTCAAATGTTCCTTCGTGGCAAAAAATTATTTTAGCAATTTTATAATTGATCCTTATTTTAGACTAATTGTATTTTAATTAAGACCTTTTAGATTATGCAAGCTATACTTACCTGCAGTAGAAATTAGTCACATTGAGCGTATTTGTGTCTAACGTTTTTATAGTCTCATATGAAGCCTTTTGTAAAATGCCCGTCATGAATTAGGAGTAACTTGTCCCGCGTTTCTGTGCCCGTCGCAGGAGTCCCCTCCACGCTGCCGCCTTCACAGACCACGTAGAGTGCTTGCAGCTGCTGCTCAGCCACAGCGCCCACGTCAACTCTGCAGACGCCTCGGGGAAAACCCCTCTCATGATGGCTGCCGAGAATGGACAGACAAACACAGTTGGTAAAGACACCATGCTTTGGAGGCTAGGCAGGCCACAGGATCAAGGACAGCCTGATCTACATCGTGTCTCAAAAAAGATGGGTGGGTGGGTGGGTGAGTGGATGATAGGAAGGAAGGAAAAGAAAAGAAAAAATGTTGAAGTCCAGGCTTAGCATCCAGCTGCTCAGGAGGCTGAGGCAAGAGACTCACAAATCCAAGTTGGGCCATGGAGTGGGGTACACAGGTGCAGGCTGTGCTGCGGGTAACTCGGGTTCCCAAGCCTTCCATGACCACCCCCCCTGGGACTTACGATCTTTTGCTGGATTGCAACTCACATTTTCATTTCAGTGTTTTAGCTCGCCCTTTCTAATTGAAGAATTAACTTTATCAAGGCAGTTTAACCTAGTGCTTGATAACACTAGCCCTCAGTCTACCTACGTGATCGAGGTTTTTATCACTTGTAAATGAAAATAACACAGCTACTTGGGAGGAATGCTGGGAGGGGGGAGCTGAGTAGGTTACTGTAAAGCCGGAGCTCATAAAGCAGCCTTGGAGGTTCAGCAAGCACTGCTGCTGTCTGCACTTGGTAGAAGAGCGTCGAGTTCTGTGTACTCAGGCTTCCAGTGTGTGCACTGTGCATCCCAGTGTGTGCTTCGCACCTAAGTATTTGCAAGAAGAATGTTCTCTGTGTTCAGTCAGTTATTGGTAATCTGAGAGACACATGCGTAGACATGGGAACTGACGCCCTTTTTCCTCCAGAGATGCTGGTGAGCAGCGCTAGTGCAGACTTGACTTTACAAGACAGCAGTAAAAACACCGCGCTCCACTTGGCTTGCGGCAAGGTAGGCACGCATTTTGCAGATATATTTTTATTGTATCATCAGTGACAGTAAATGTTTTTCCACTTAAATAAACACAGGTCGGGACCAAACCTCTAATGATTGCTGACATAGACTCGTCTTAGTCTGGGAGAGGGGAATATTGGCTTAAGTTTTGGAACACGAGCTTAAAAACAGTTTTATTTATTAATCTTAATTCTTAATTTTCTGTCTTCCTATTCCCATTCTCAACATGTTTGAGGTATATATATTGAAGGCATAAGCTCAGAAAAATTGTAGCATACAGTATTATCCATATGTATTACTATGGCTAGGGATTGTTGGGTTTATAAGTTTAGTTTTAATAGTGCCTAAGTTTTTAAGAGTTATTTGCCACAATTTTAGGGTCATGAAAACAGTGCCTTGTTAATACTGGAAAAGATAACAGATAGAAACCTCATCAATGCAACCAACGCAGCCTTGCAAACGTGAGTATTTCCAGGGCATCAGCCTTGTGATCTTTACAACTATTTAAAAAATGACAATTAGGGCTGAGAGATGGCTCAGCAGTTAAGGCGCTTGCCTGCAAAGCCTAAAGACCCGGGTTTGAATCCCCAGTACCCACGTAAAGCCAGATGCAAAGTGGTGCATGTATCTGGCATTCTTTTGCAGCGGCTAGAGTCCCTGGCACACCTACTCTGTTTGCCTCTCTGCTTGCAAATAAATAAAATATTTTAAAAAATAAATGTGACCAGCAGAGTGGGTTTTGGTTACAAAACCAGGTCAGAAAGTAAAAGAACAGTTCTTAAAAATCAGTAAAATTCATTTCTAAAATCACAGTTAAAAGCCCTCTTAATGAAAAAAGCCTTTGAACCTGAAACTTTATTACAGTATTGATAATGAATTTCTCACAGTCCCCTTACTGACAAATGTTCTGAAATAAAGTGGTACCATTGTGTGTATTTTATGGAAATCAACTGAAAAATGCTACTTAGCATTAGCAGTGAAGAGGTAAGCAGCTTTGTGTGTCAGTGAGCCTCTAGGTTGACTGGCATGTCTCAACAATTCCATTTGGTAAAGAAGAACCTTAGAATAGTAGTTCACATTCTGGGGTCAGTCAAATCCCTTGAGGGACCAAAGGACTGGTAAACTGTTTTCAAAGACTATTAGAATTTCTTCTACTGCAGTGTATACTTTTTATTATATGTTTGTCAACCTTATTCCCTAAAATGGCATTTTAAGAATGCAGTTTCTGCTGGGTGTGGTGGCCCACACCTTTAATTCCAGCACTCAGGAGGCAGAGGTAGGAGGATTGCTGTGAGTTCGAGGCCAGCCTGAGATTATAGTGTGAGTTCCAGGTCAGCCTGGGATAGAGTGAGATCATAACTCTAAATAAATAAACAAACAAATAAGTTTCTGTGGTTGTCTTTTTAAACATGGAATGTTAGAAAGAGAGTGCCTTAGGATTTGATGAAGGGGAGATCTCTAAAACTTCCTGCAGAGTTCCTGTCCCCTCCCCGTCTGCATAGCTGTTAGAACAAGCTATCTGAAGTTGGTATCTCCTGGATTCTCACTGCTGGTCGAATGTTCTTTGACAGCATTTGATGCACTCACACACATGCACGTGTATATTTTTCCTCCCCAGACCTCTGCATGTTGCTGCCCGAAATGGGCTAACGATGGTCGTCCAAGAACTCTTGGGGAAAGGAGCGAGTGTGCTTGCAGTAGACGAAAATGGTAAGTGCAGGCTCTTCCCTTCATATGTGACATCCAATAAATAGAGGTGGATAATTTTTATTGGGCAAGGGTGCTTGGGAGAAGAAAACAGGGAAAGCCCGTCTAATCAGTGAGCTTCTGAACTCGTATGTCCTCTGGCACACTGAAGTGTTTGCTGTGTGCTCACCGCTGTCACCCTAGTAGCCAAAGACCCACCTAAGCGCACCTGAGCATACTCACATGCAGAGCCAGGCCTTCCACCCAGCACTAGAGCCTGTCTGGTTTGCCTGTCAGAGAATGTCACCTTAACAGTTACTCCTCAGCATGTCACTCAGACCCAGGGCCTTGCATATGCTTTGTATGTGCTCTGCCCCAGCCAGCCCCCAAGAATCTTAAATATTAGTTCTAGCACCTGAAAAAACAATCATTTGCGGGGGACACATAGGAGATGGCTCAGCAGTTAAAGGCCCTTGCTTGCAAAGCCGGATGGCCTCGGTTCAGATCCCAGTGCCCACTTGAAGCAGCCCGTGAGAAGTCTTTCTAGTCATGTTCTGCTTAGGAAGCACTAAGGGACGCTTCCTTGCCACTCCATGCCCGCCAGCCATCAGGCCTGTTGATGGGCAGCAGGTGCTCCCAAGAGCATGGCGGGGAGCACGTCCTTCCAGCACTCCTGCAGGTCATCAGTGAGCTGTTCCTTTGGCCCTTGACAAATGAATGGCAGTTTTTTTAAGACCAAAAAAAATTATTTTGTCAAGGATAATATGCCATGAATGAAAATGGTACAGTAGTTAAAATGTCTAAATCACTGTCATTGCAGCGTGAAGCACCATGCAGCAGTGAGAACAAGCCCGCTTGGTTGCATGGCCCCATGTGAGGGTCACATGCAAATGAGCAAAAGAAGCAAAATAAACATGTTGTATGGTTCCATCTTTATTAGGTTAAAAAAAAAAAACTAGCCAGGCATGGTGATGCATGCCTTTAATCCTAGCACTCGGGAGGCAGAGGTAGGAGGGTCACTGAGAGTTCGAGGCCACCCTGAGACTACAGAGTGAATTCCAGGTCAGTCTGGGCTAGAACGAGACCCTACCTTGAAAAAACCCAAATAAATAATAGTTCTGCCCACAAACAGCAAGGAAAGCAATCACCACAGGTCAGCACAGCGGTTATCATTATGGAGTAGGAATATGTCATGACACTTCTGCTGTAAAGCTCTCTTCCTGAGCCTGGCTGGTGGCTGTGTACATAAATGCTTGCTTTGAACAGCTAGGTGTGTCTTTCAGAATGGATGCGTACTCGTGTGTGGAGACTGAAATGTACGTGTAGTGATATAAAAATAGTGCGACAGTAAATGAAGCTGCTGTTGTTAACACTTTAAGACATTCGCTGCCGAGGTGCCTTTTGGCTTCCCGTGGCTTAAACCAATGAGTGTGAAGCAACATTTCCACATTTAAGAAGTAAAACTCCACACAGCTTGTCCTGTCTTCTGCTCCGTTCACATGGGGGCTGTACATCAACTGCCATGAACATGCTTCCTCCTTGGGTTGCTGTATTGATACTTAATCGATTATACTGGGGAGGAAGGAGTTCTGATAATCAAAGGAACCGTGTAAAGGAAATGTCCAGCGAAGGATAGGGATTTAAACTGTTTACTTCGAGACACACACACCAAGAAAAGTGAAATTGGCTATTAAGGTCATTCATTCAGTATGTGGCTGTTGTGACCCTAGACACATCTAGATTACGCAGCTTGTGAAACTGCTATGAATTAACAGTGAGCCTCTGCTGGCCGTTCTTGAAGGAAGATTGATCTGTGCCTTTGTTTGGCTCTGGGTTTTTTTTTTTTTTTTTTATCTTATCCTAAAAATGCCCAACATTTTCTGAGAGTTGGTTGGATGCGGTAATTTGTGGTGTCTCGGGAGAGTCCGTGTCTAGGTAGGCCTTATCCTCCTCTCATCCAATGTGAAAGCGCTCCTTCCACCCTAGATTTCAATGGCTTTTTTCTTTTTCTACTTACTGGAAAATTTGAATCATTCTGGTTATAGACTTTATTGTAAGCTCTATAATTTATGTGTAAAGTTGAGGTGCCTCACACTCAGTGGAGTCTTGGGGTATTAATGTTTACATTCTGTCCTGGATTGTAGGCTACACCCCGGCTCTGGCCTGTGCCCCCAACAAGGATGTGGCCGATTGCCTGGCTCTCATCCTGGCCATCATGATGCCTGTCTCCTCAGCCAGCCCTCTCTCCTCCCTGACCTTCAACGCCATCAGCCGCTACACCAGCACCTCGAAAACCGTCAGCTTCGACGCCTTGCCCATCGTGGGCAGCGAGCCTAGCTCCTACTGCAACTTCAACAATGTGGGCGGAGAGCAGGAGTTCTTGTACACTGACGTGGACGAGCTCAATGACTCGGACTCGGAGACCTACTGAGGGGACACCAGAGGCCCAGCAATGAAGGAGCTCCACCACTAAAGCTTCAAGCTGTGCTTTTCCAGGAAAAACACCTGATGGTCCACATGCGGATCCACCCTGAGGAAAGACCTCCAAGGGAAGGAATGTAAGAAATGGGACGGCGGCATGGAGGAGAAGAATCTTAAAGGCAAGTTTTGCAAAAGGAACTTCTAGAATCTTGATAATGACTTGACCAGAGGAAAACACACTGATTAATGACAGATTGCTTTGTGGAATTATTTAATTTGGCTTTGCAGTGCCAGAAATCGGAACGCTGTGCTCCCTGACCTGCTTCTTACACGAGCAACACTATTGTAAAGAAGAGACAAGGATAGTTAGATTTAAATTTTATCAAGGAAATTACAGCTAAATTAAAGGCAATAAAGATTTGGTACAATAGGCATTATGTACA
Source organism: Zapus hudsonius (assembly GCA_004024765.1). NCBI lineage: Eukaryota > Metazoa > Chordata > Mammalia > Rodentia > Dipodidae > Zapus > Zapus hudsonius. The sequence goes on along the minus strand of PVHP010001880.1, from coordinate 41,150 downwards.
CACCAAATTGCCAAAGGACCAAATGACTTAAAGATTTTTTTTTAATATAATGACAGCCATTTTGTGGAAACTTGAGTAGGTGAAATAAGACATTACCTAAACCAAACTTCAATATTTCTGAAAAATGAAGCTGAGGTTTAAATGTTGATTTTTATAAAAATAAAAAGAAAAAAGAAAAACATCTGAAAGCCGTCCAATACTGTATTAAACCATGAAAGAAAGCAGGAGTATTTTTACACTTTTTTCTTTTACATAAAACAATTTTAAAATTCCCATTTTTATAGTAGAATTGAAAACCAGCTGACTAAGGGCAGTATGGGTGAAATACTGTGAGAAAGACATGAGGCGATTGAGGGCAGGGCTGCTGCCGAGTGGTCTGGGTCTAAAATTAAACTATTTTTGTTTAAAAGGGTAAAGAATTTCCTAGAAGAAAAAAAATGCATGAAGTCAAAAAATAACTGATTTCACCCTGTTGCAGCTAAGCGGTCCTGGGGAATGCACGGAGTGTCACCTCTGCTCTGGAAATGGAATACCTTTGTCACTTAGGCTCCTTTTGTGCCTTCACAGTGGGGTGGAGGATTTTTTATTATTTATTTTTGATCATTGAGTTTTGAAAGAGTAAAGAATCAAAAAAAAAAACACCTTGTCAATTGAAAGTGAAACATGACATCAAGTCTCTTGGAAGGCATTTCTGTATAGGACAAGATAACGTGCTAATAAACAAAGGCTTTGAAGTCCTGTTCAGATGTAGAGAAGCATGTCTGTAACCTGTTACTGTTTGGAGAGAGATTGCCTACCAAGTTAAGACTATCTTCCCAGTAATAGAGAGAAAAGGCTGACATTTAGGCTTAAAAAAAATCACACTTTATCTGCTTCTGCTTTCACGGTAACTGTCACTGTCCCAATAAAAGTGATTTCACCTTCGGGGGACACTTGTAGATCTGGGTAGAGTTCCACTGAGCTCAACAAAATGAAACCCAACTTCACTTGATCCTTCTTTGTATTATGAAACTGGAAACCGTATGACACTGTAAACGCAGCTGGTTTTTCTGAATCTAAAGTGTGAAAGAAAACACAGAACAGTATTTTGATCTATTTGATAATTTTGTGGGGTTTTTTGAAGAATTAATGAGCATGTACATAGAAATAGTGACTGCTTGAATACTGTATCTCCTTGCACTCTTTCCATACATCAAGATTCCTGTATATTTTAGAATATAATAAAACACAGATGTGAGTTGTATTTAATGAATAATGTATTTGTATCTGTGCATATTACCTAAAAATATATAAAGTTTCTAGGGCATTGACTACTAGATTTTAAGCATTTTTTTCTAAAATATTTACAAAAAATATAAATATAATCTCCATCTTTTCTTTATAATATAAAGAAGTCATAATGAACCCTTCCTAATTATTAGCAACAGGAAGGTAAACATGCATTTTAAAGACAGTAGACTACATTTTCTATTGTACCTTTTGAAAAAAAAGAAAAGAAACCTCAAGAGGATTCTAAAAGTATACCATATGTGTGCTTTCTCTTTCCTTTTAGGAATTCTCTTCTGAATTCCCTGAGGGGATTTTCTAGAATCTCAGAATTGAAAGAGACCTGAGGTTCATCCAGTTTAACCTCTTTAACAAACAATGCAGGAGCCCCTTCTGCACCCTGACTTCTTCCAGTGACTACCTCAGTTGTTGAGTTAGACTGTTAGAAAGAAAGGTCTTCCTTAGATGGAGTCGAAGCCTCCCTCCTTGGCCCAGCTCTGTCCTCCGAGAGGATGTTGGAAGGATGGATCTCCCGCCCTCTGCCATGTCTTCCTTTCACAGGCTGTCTGACTCCTTGGCTGAAGTGATTTCCAGAAGGACTCATGACACACCTCACGGAATGAAATCCAAGGTGTAGCTATAAAGTAACGAATTCATTTTTCGCTTTACCCTCCTACACGCCAGAACTTAGATTCCCCTGTCACTTTAAGAAAATTATGCCATAAGCCAAAAACATGTGGGAGAGGGGGTAGCCCTGAGCAGACCATTTGTTTGGTCTGCACCTGCTGAGGGGATCCGGAAGAATGTCCCATAGAGGAACGAACACCACCAGAATTTGGAGTACGCGGACACTTGAACGAAAGGACACAGCACCACAGTAAATTACTTTATAGTCACACCTAGTGTGTCAAAACATCCAGGCCCTGACCTGTACTGTTTCTTGCCTTCACACAGAAGGGGAAAAGCCTGTTAGCTTTCTTTACCGTCTGCATGAAAGGTGACATCTGAAATAGCTAATGTGTATTTTAATAATACCAGCTTCTTGGAGAAAATAGTGGTGATAGCTAATGACCTCCTTTTTAAGAGTGTCAGCTCAACACAGTGCCATTTAGTTCAGGAGATCTCTTAAATGTAGCTGTAAATTTGGGGTTTAATTTGGCTTACTACATTGGATCTTTTCAATGAAATAAACGTTTTTTTTTAACGCAACATATCGAGTGTCTTTCTTTTATACACATAAATAGCTCTTCCCTTAAAATGCCCAGTGTTTGCCTGGCATGGTGGCGCACGCCTTTAATCCCAGCACTCGGGAGGCAGAGGTATGAGGATCACCATGAGTTCAAGGCCAGCCTGAGACTACATAGTGAATTCCAGGTCAGCCTGGGCTACAGCAAGACTGCCTGGGGGTGGGGAAAATGTCTAGTAAGTAGACAAGATTTTGGTGGGGTTTTTGTTTGTTGGTTTGGGGTTTGGGTTTTGGGTTTTGCGAGGCTGGTCTAGAAGGCCTAGAACCCCTTCCCAATCCTTCCACCTCCACAGATGCTAGGATTACAGGTGTGTGCCACCGCAGCCTACTCAGGTTGCCATCTTTTAAAGATGTAGCTTTTCAATGAAAGCTACTTTAGACTTCAGGTGACCTGATTTGAATGAACGTTCAAATATATTGACTCAACAAATATTTATTGCTTACCCGCCGTACATGTGGATGGAGATGGGCAAGAGCTGTTACCCGGAGCTTAGAGTTAGGGGAAGGTGTAAGTGGAAAATGCTCAGAGTGACCGTGGTTAACTGGAAACAGCTAAGGACGGCGGGAGCAAGAAGATCCCTTTGGAAGAGAAGATCAGGCTGGACATTGAAGAACATGAGATTTAAGCAGGTAAGCCGAGCAGGCAAAGGACATCCTGAAAAGAGCCAGCCACTCTCAAAATGTCTGGGGGAGGGACATTGTGGTGGCTTGATCCAGGTGTCCCCGTAAACTGAATGTGGATCCCCAGCTGATAGCCGTTTGGGAATCAGAACCTTGCTGGAGGTGTGTTGTTGGGGGCGGGCTTCTGGGGTTCTAGCCGGCTTCCCCTTGCCCGTGTTGGGCACACTCTCCTGCTGCTGGTGTCCATCTGATGTTGGCCGGGAGGTGATGTCCGGCCTCTGCTCATGCCGTCGTTTTCCCTGCCATCATGGAGCTTCCCCTCGAGTCTGGAAGCCAGAATAAATCCTTTCCTGCACAAGCTGCTTTAGTCAGGTGCTTTGTGCAGCAACTTGAAGCTGATGACAACAGTTTGGGGTGGAAGCCTGTCAACACTTAGCATTCCTGAGCGCATAGTAAGGTCACAGAGACAGAAAACAGCCCGTACAGAGAAACAGGTAAATGGTTGGATAGAGAGGCAGGTGAAGAGTTTCAACCTTACAATCATCTCCGTGCAGGTAATAATAATAAGAAAATTTCTATACAGCACTTATCATGCATGATCCAAGAAGTTTCTATTTTTTTTATTTTTTTCCTGTGGTGCTGAGGACCGAACCCAGGGCCTTGCACTTGCTAGGCAAGTGCTCATCCACTGAGCTAAATCCCCAACCAATCCAAGAAGTTTCTAAGTGCTTGAAATACGTTCTCTCTTAATCCCTACAACTGTCCCATGAGGTGAGTACTATTAATAACATTTCACATGAGGAAGGAGAGAGATGAGGTAACTTGCCCAAGGTCACCTCGATTCCGTTTGTAAAACCTAGATTCAAATCCAGGCAGTTACTAACATAGTCTGGACTTGTAATGACCTCAAACATGCTTTGTGGTCCTTGTTGAACCGCTTTTTTATTTTAATTATTGTGAGAGAGAGCCACTGTCAACAAACTCCAGATACATATGCCACCTTGTACATCTGGCATTATGTGGGCACTGGGGAATTGAACTCAGGTCCTTAGACTTTGCAGGCAGGTGCCTTAACTGCTGAACCATCTCTCCAGCCTGAACCACTTGGTCTTAAACTTGGGGGACACACCTATGTAAGTTTCTTTTAGTTTTATTGTCATAAGCCATTGTTTTTAGAACATTTATCAAAACCTGACCGTGACAGATGGTCACTGAACACGTACATGCCAGGGACCTCCGAGGTCTGGACATGGAGCCGTAAGAGGAGGTAACGTCATCGGGTCCTGAAGCACTGGTGTTACGCATTCCTTTGCAGTTGCTGCCTTAATTAAGCACCATATCTCACCGGGTTAAAATCATCCTCCCTCCCCCGTTCCTTGGTAGCTTGGCTGCCAGTCATCTGAACGTCTCTGCTTCGAGCTGGGGCTTCGGCAGGGCTTTGCCACCTGTCTCTGTGCATACTTGATCGTGAGCTGAAAATGCCCTTGTTGAACAGAGGTTCTCAGGGGCATAGTAGGAACTCAGGAAGGCAAGCCTGCCCACGCCAGCAGGTTTGTACCCTGTATGCCTCACGCCTCCCTGGAACGGGACAGGATCCTCCACCAACTGGAGTCGGATGGCTTGGGTTCCGTTTCCTTCCACAGTTCACAGCCCTGAACTAATGTGCCAGGTTTATCGTCGTCATCCATGTTCCTGTGATGTGCCTGGTTGGTCATCTTTCAGCCGTTCCTTGTGTCTCTGGGGGGATAGCCATTTCCTTTTACTTTTGCAGTGCCTGGGGATCAAATCCTACCTCTCCTCTGAAGTGCTCTGCCACTGAGCTGCGCCCTCAACTTTTGTTTTTCGTTGAGATAGGAAGATGTCTCAATCAGGAGATTAATAAATCAGCAGAGATGGCTCAGCGGTTAAACCGCTTGCCTGCAAAGCCTGAAGACCCAAGTTCAATTCCCCAGTGCCTACATAAAGCCAGATGCACAAAGTGGTGCATGAGTCTGGAGTTCTGTAGCAAGAGGGCCTGGTGCTCCCATTAGTGTGTGTGCTCTCTGTCTCTGCATGCAAATTAATTGTTTTTTGATTTGGGGAGGTTTGGGGCAGTTCAGGACTGAGTGGTTAATTGTTCACTGTGCTCTCTTCCTTTGGTCAAGAACTGGCCTTGGCCGCCTCTGTCTCCAGGAGAACCCAGAGCCTCGGTTGTCTTACTGTGACCATCCCTTCCCAGGGAGCTCTGAGTCTAAAGGAAGATGGTAAGTGTGGCCGGGGGACTCCTTTCAAGACAAAGACAAAATGGTGATGTCTAACAGTTATCCATCACTTCTCCGACTCTCCCTCTCTTCCTCTCTAGCACCTATGCGTGTCGTGTATCCTGCCTCATTCTTTGTTCCTCTTTGCATATTATCACCTCACTCTTGAATTTTGCCTGCTTGCTGTTTATATTTCTTTTTTGCCTACTGTTTAACTTGAATTGAAATGTAGAAAAAAAGTTGAATAAAAAGCAGGGACATAGAGCCATTCTTTCAATAACAAAGTACATATTGTAATGAAATAGTATTTGGTGCTTAATAGATTCCTGGTGTCCCATGTAAAGACACTGGATGTACAGGCCATTGTCTTTAGGGGTTCCTAAATGATGAAAAAGCAAAAGATGCAGTGTTCAGAAGTGAGACCAGGGGCTGGAGAGATGGCTCAGTGGCTAAGGCACTTGCCTGTAAAGGCTAAGGACCAGGGTTCAATTCCCCAGTACCTACCTAAAGCCAGATGCATCTGGAGTTGTTAGCAACTGAAGGCCCTGGTGCACCCATTCTCTCGGTCTCTTCTATTTCTCTCTGCTAACAAATAGTAAATAGAATTTAAAAGCAGGAGGGTTGGGGGAGAGACTAGCACTGAGTCTAGCCAGGGAATCGGGCAAGGGGAAGATAATCTTCCTGAGGAGCAAGCAGAATGTGGGAGAAGCCACGTGCACGGCTGTGACAGTGTTGCCATGAGGGAGAGGGGAGCGTTGAACCCACAAAGGCAAAGAAAAGACCACAGACTCAAATTCAGGTCAAATTGAAGCAAGCTCTATCTGTGCACACAGGGCTGTCTCACCCAAATGCAGGCTCAGGAGACTAGCAGCCAACAAAGGAAAAAGTGGGGTTTTTATCTCCAAAACCTCGGAGCATCCCCAGTCAGGAATTTATCAAACAGGAGTGCAATTGGGCAGGACTTACAGAGGTGAAACAGTGCAGTTAGCTGTCAATTCCATGTGAGCCAAAATAACTAGATAACTTCCTCAAAGCACAAGCTACTTCCAAGCCATGTTCATCCATGATCTTTGCAGCTGTGTTTGTCCGTTTCTCCAGGCAGGACTCCCCTCGTATAAATGATCCTCTCTGTCTTATCTTCAAGGACTTCTTTCTGCTGGGTTCTCTGAGATTCTTCAGCCTTAAAGTGGGGAGAAGTTCAGCCTCCCTGCAATTAACTCTTTCTGCAGCCTCACTGATTTCAGCTTTCTTCCCTCTCACAACTTTAATAATTATCTTTTTCTGCCACATTGGCATTTTCTTTTCTGGATGGCCTGAGTCTTATCATGGTCAAGGAGGGAAGTAACTTACAGTCAAGAGAGATTCCAGGCAAGTTCAAGATAGGGTCAGATCAAACAGAGCTTTGTTACAAAATAGTTTCTAACTCCAAGATGGAGTCTGTCAGGTTCTTCAGGGAGAACATGGGCCCTGGAGCCAGAATGCCCATGCTGGTGACCTCTTTATTATCCCCTGCCTTTGTTTTCTTGACTGTGAAACAATAATAGCATTTCACACCAGGAGTGTTTCTCAATGTTACTGTGAAACAATACAGCGTCTCTCCTGGGGCTGTTGTGGGAATTAAACGAGAAGTCATGGAAGGGGTCTGGCATGCAGTTGCATTCAGTAAATGTTTGCTATTTTTGTTTTGCTATTTTTATATATGTTCCACTGGTTTATGGGAGAGATTAAGTGAGATGAGGAACCGTCTAGAGTCTGAACTGGGCCACTTAGTAGCTGTGTGACCTTTGGACAAGTAATTTAACCTCCTTGGAATTCAGATGTCCTTGGTGAAATGAGATCATCCTTCTGACCCCTGGCTGTTGGAGAGCAAGGAGATCATTGTTGTGGTAATCATTTTGGGGTTTCTTGTTTATTTTGTTGGTTGAGGCAACAATATCTAAGCTTATTTGTAGGAAAAGTACACACTTTGGGACTCACTCTGTAGTTCCATGCGGGCCTTGAACTCACAGTCCATGAAACCCGTCCTGAGACAGGTTAAAGGGACTCATCCTTGCTAAGGGCATTTTGTGACAAGCAGGGTAATATTACAGATAGGGTGGTGTGCACACCCCAGCCAGAGTGCCTCCTTTCACTTAATCCAAGTGTAGCCTCACTGGTCCTTCATATAATTCTTTTTTAATTTATTGATTTTTTAAAAAGGTTTTACACACAGACCTCCTCTCCCCAGCCCCAGTTCTGCTGAGGGTCTTCCGTGGGGTTGCTGGTATTCATTGTGGGGACCAGGAGGCCTCAGTCAGCCTCTCAGGGATGGGGGACACAGTGTCTCAGCCTCTTCCCACCCACCCTGAGGCTCTTACAGTCTTTCCATCCACTCTTCCTCCCATGATGCTCCCCGAGCCTTGGCGGGCAAGATGGAGATCTGACTTAGTGTTGCATTCTCTGTAGCCTCTGGATCTCTGCTTTGACGAGGTGTGAGGGACCACAGAGACTCCCTGGAACAGGTTTTCAGGCCATGAGAGCAGGGTTCATGTCAGAGCTTCCACTGTAATGACCTCTGGGCCTGGGCGGATGAGGTGGAGGTGACCCACCTCCTGAGAGACAACCGGCTCTCTCTTCTTGATGTGTTGATGTGTCCTGGTTCTCCCCAGTGTTCTTCATCTATCAGAACAGGTTCACCAAATGTGCTGGTTTGACCCAGGTGTCCCCATAGACTCATGTGTTCTGAGTGCTGATCCCCAGCTGATGGCAGTTTGGGAATCGTAACCTTGTTGGAGGTGTGTTGTTGGGGGTGGGCTTATGGGGTTCCAGCCAGCTTCCCCTTGCCAGGGTTGGGCACACTCTCCTGCTGCTGGTGTCCCCCTGATGTTAGCCAGGAGGTGATTCCAGCCTCTGCTCATGCAGTCGTTTCCTCTGCCATCATGAGCTTCCCCTCGAGTCTGTAAACTGAAATAAACCCTTTCCTGCACAAGCTGCTTCAGGTCAGGTGCTTTGTCACAGCAACAAGGTAACTAACAGATGCTTTTAGTAACACCTGTCACTTTTGCTGACAAGTCTGCAGTTTCCATGATGCAAGGTGGGGACTCTTGCCCCTGGCCTTCAGCCAGTATAGTTGTCTGAACCACAGGCCATGTTTCTCAGAGTATACTTTGAGTTCCCAGGGGGAAACTCTGAGGCCGACCTAAGGGATATTACCTAGAAGGAAGAAGTGGGGCTGGAGGGAGTGTTTCAGCCACTTGGGGACAATACGAGCTACAACATATTCGCAGTTTGTTTTGAAATATGTGCGTGTGTGTTTAAATCCTAGGTAGTAGTATCTCTCCCTCCCTTGTTTCTTCTCCCTCTCTCCTTCCTCCCCCTCCCTCCCTGTCTCTCTCCTCTCTCTCTTCTTCTCTCTCTCTATAATGGTGATGTGCCTTTGCACATACCAGTTTGTAGCTCAGTGTTTTACAGAGGCCAGTGCTTAATTTTTACACCATATTTTTTTTAATATTTTTATTTGTTTGCAAGCAGAGAGAGAATGAGAGAGGAGATTCAGAGAGAATGGGCGCACCAGGGCCTCCACCTGCTGCAAACGAACTCCAGATGCATGCACCACTTTGTGCATCTGGCTTTATGTGGATGCTGGGGAATTGAACCTGGGTCATTAGGCTTTGCAGGCAGGCACCTTAACTGCTGAGCCATCTTTCCAGCCCTACACCATATTTTTATTTTTTTCAACTTTTTATTAATAGCTTCCATAATTATAGACAATAAACCATTATGATTCCCTCCCCACTCTCATCCATATCCCCTCCCCCTCTCAATTAGTCTCTTTTGTTTCAGCATCATCATCTTCTCCTCCTATTATGAAGGTCTTCCTACACTGTAGTTTTTGAGAGTTGCAAGATTGGATTACCAAATTCCCTTGGTGTTTATTCATGTATGAACACAGGCATGCACGCACCACGACATGCGTGTGGAGGTCCTGTTTTCCACGTCCTTCGAGGCGAGGCTAGCTGGCCCAAGCTTCCGGCAGAGTCTCCTGTCTCCACCTCCCATCCTGTCCATAGGTGTGTCTGGGGTCAGAGGCACCTGCCACAACTTCCAGCCTTTTATGAGGGTTCTGGGGTCCCAAACTTGGGTGCTCATGTTTGCACAGTAAATTCTTAATCTGTTCTTCCATCTCCCCAGCCCCTGGATTATCAAATTTTAAAGAATTAGCGCCTCCCCATTATCCCTGATCTTAAAAATCACAGTTTAGGGGCTGGAGAGATGGAAGGCGCTCGCCTGCAAAACCTAACCACCTGAGTTTAATTCCCCATTACCCACGGAAAGCCAGATACACAAAGTGACTCAAGCATATGGAGTTAATTTGCAGTGGCTGGAGGCCCGGGTGTGCCTTTTCTGTGTGTGTGTGTGCTTGCAAATAAATAAAAGTTTTTTTTTTAAAAATCACAGGGGTCACCTTAGAACCCTTGAGCCTTCCACATCATCAGCATGAATTCTGACGCTGGGACACAATGTAAGATTCCAACCACTCACTGTCTGGGGTGAATAGAAAGGTGATCTCTCGCCAGCGTCTACGGGCATACTACCCGTCGGTCTGCTCTCAGAAGCTAAGCAGGGTTCGGGCCTGGTTAGTACTTGAATGGGAGAAAGGTCATAGCTCTGCTTCTATCATAGTGAAACTGAAGATAACACATCAGGACTCCAGGGCAGTAAACAGGGCTTCGTGTAACAAGCTACAAGCCATGTCCAGTTCAGGGACTAAGACAGCTAACACCCAGAGGGAGGCTTGTCAACGGAAGAGGACAGGGGCCGGAAAGCAGGCCCTTCCTCCTGCCTGCCTAGCAGCAGTGTGGCCCCATGCCTTCCTCGGGCCTCTCTCTGCCCAGGTTGATTTGTAAATCTAAGCAGTTTGTTTATTATTGAGTGATCTGCAAGCAGAGAGACAGACAGACAGAATGGGCACACCAGGGCCTCTTGACACTGCAAAAGATCTCCAGATGCATGTGTCACTGTGCATCTGGCTTTATGTGGGTGCTGGGTCATTAGGCTTTGTAGGTTAACGCCTTAACTGTTGAGCCATCCCTCCAGCCTCCTAAGTGGTTTTTGTTGTGTGTTTCTAAGGTGGGTCAGATTTGTTCTTTTTGTTTTGCTTTTTGAGGTAGGGTCTCGCTCTAGCCCAGGCTGACCTGGAATTCACTCTGTAGTCTCAGGGTGGCCTTGAACTCACGGTGATCCTCCTACCTCTGCCTCCCGAGTGCTGGGATTAAAGGCGTGTGCCACCACGCCCGCTGGCAGTAGGAAATCTATTGGGACTCAGAGTGGCAGCCTCGCCTCCTCCAAAATTACAGTCTTAACAGAGTTAAGACGTGTGGCCTCCGTAACAATAGGAGAATAAATGTGGGGTTTCATAAAGCCATTGTGTGATAATTTATAGCAGCCATAGTTAGTCAATACGGTTCTTGGTTCTGTCACCTATAGGAAAGGGGTGTGGCCCAGGTGGCTTCCCTCAGCAGTGGGGCAGCAGCTGTGTCTCAGGTGTGGGTTCCAGGCTCTGGGACGGGTCAGTATGCCAGGAGTCTTCTCCTTCTCCAAGAACAGACCTTGAAGTCCAATGTGCCCCACACTTCCTTCAGAGGACAGGCACAGCTGGACCTAAAGAAACCACACACACCAAGGCGCTCCCCAGGGTCTGCCTTGTCCCAAAACACGCTGAAACCTCTGTGTCATGGTGAAAATTGCCAGTTTCAGGATCATCATTGACAAAAACATTGAAAAAGATTAATTTTGTTCATTTTCCTGTCCATTGCTCTGCCGTCTAACTACTCTTAAAAAAATAGTTTTACTTGCAAGCAGAGAGATAGAAGAGAGAGAGAATGGCCGCACCAGGGCCTTCAGTTGCTGCAAAGGAACTCCAGACGCATGGGCCACTGTGCATCTGGTTTTACACGGGTACTGGGGTATCGAACCTGGGTCGTTAGGCTTGGCAGGCTAAGCTGAGCCATCTCTCCAGCCCCAACTACTCCTTATAATTGTATAAAATTACTCTGCTCTCCCAGTTACTGAGCAGTTCGTTCTAAATTTCTTTTTTTTTAATTTTATTTATTCATTTTCTAGGAGAGAGAGAGCTCTAGGGCCACTAATTTGTGGGTTTGGCTTATGTGGGTACTGGGGAATTGAACCCGGGGCCTTAGGCACTTGAGGCAACTGCTCAGCCATCTCTCCAGACCCTCGTTCTAAATTTCTGTAGGAAGTAACTCAGGGGAGGTTCTGGCTCTGCTCAGAACGGTGACTACAGACCCAGCCCATGCTCTGAGTGCTCATGGCCCCAGGTATGTACTGAGGACTGGCCTTCTGTCTGCTTCTTGGGCTGATTTGGATAATCTTGGCGTAGAGCAATGAAGTGCATTTTTCAGATACTTCCTGTCCCTCCGGGCTTTGGAGCAGGGGAGTGGATTTTCACATCCGGCCTGCCAGCTCAGGCCTCCTGGCAGGGACTGTCATCTGGTAGGAGGGGTCCATAACCATTCCTAGGGGACTTCCCAGGGCGTGGGGAACCCAGGGTTTCCTCCGATGTGATTCATGCCAGGCCTTTGGGAGCAGTGAGTCAGCAGGGCCTGAGCCCTCGGCTTCCTTCCCATCTCATTAGGTTTGAATCAGTTGCTCAGACCAAGACCGGAAACCCTGTCTATGAGACTCCAGAGTCCATGCTGGGTTAGCCAGCCTGCCGAAAGCCAGAACTGTTGGGAAACGGAAGAGAAATTTTCTTTTTATACAATACTGGTGGTTTTTTTCTTTCTTTTAGCATTTTTTTTCCTTGTCTGTTTTTTTAACTAGAGAGTTAAAAATAAATAGCTACAAGCCAGGTGTAGTACATGCCTTTAATCCTTGGGGAGGCCAAGTTCAAGGTCAGCCTAGGACTACAGATGGAGCTCCAAGTCAGCCTGAACTAGAGTGAGACCCTACCTTGGGAGGGGGGGTAGAAAAAATAGCTACAACGTTTAAGAGGGAAATCACAGAGGTGGGAGGGATGGATCAGTGGTTAAAGGCCTTGCTTGCAAAGCCTGACCCACGAAAAGCCAGATGCACAAAGCAGCGCATGCACCTGGAGTTTGTGTGAAGTGGTTGGAGGCCCAGGTGCACCCATACACACACACACACACTCTCTGTCTCTTTCTCTCCATCTCTGTCTCAAATAAGTAAAAATTAAAAGTTAAAGAGGAAAATGACAGAAAGTCCATTCTTCAAAAATTCTCTGAGATAATGACTAGGCACAGAATTAAAATATTTCTCTTGTGACTTTGAAGCGGGATACAATTTAGCCAGAGATCAGTCTTTAAAAAATAAAAACAAGCCGGGCATGGTGGCTCACGCCTTTAATCCCAGCCCTAGGGAGGCAGAGGTAGGAGGATCACCGTGAGTTCAAGGCCACCCTGAGACTGCATAGTGAATTCCAGGTCAGCCTGGGCTAGAGCAAGACCCTACCTCAAAAAACAAAAATAAAATAAAAATAAAAAAACAGACTGGAGAGGTGGCGTAGGGGCTAAAGCTTTTGCCTATAAAGCAGAAGGACCGGAGTTTGAGTCCCCAGTGCCCATGGAAAGCCAGATGCACTAGGTGTCTGGAGTTCATTTGCAGTGGCTGAAGGCCCTGGTGCACCCATTCTCACACATTCTCTCTCTCCTTGCAAATGAGTAAACCATGCTCACCGTAGGGAACCTGATTTCGCATCTGGAGCTAACACTGGCAGCCTGCAGTCCCCAGGGATTAGGGAGGCCTTGCTGCAGAAGAGGGGCCTGGAGGGAGCTGCCCAGCCTCACTCTGTCCTGCAAGGCCAGAGCTAAGGTGATTTATTAGCCCTCCTGGAATCCCTAGATGAGAGAGAGGCCTTGAGCAGGAAAGTTCTATTACTCATCTCGTCCCAGCTGCCCCCTCTCTCCTTGGCATTTTCCAGTCCCCGCCCTCCTCGGGAAACGGCTCTTTGCAGTTATTCTGAGCCCTGCCTACACATTCATTCCATTTACTGACAGGAAGGCAGATGGATGCCAGGAAAGCCTCTTCTAGTTTAACAGTTGTTTCTAGGTCTCCGTTCCTGTTGTCCAGAAAGGGAGAGTGGCCACTGCAGCCCTCCTGTAGTTACACGATGTTAAAGCCTTTGAGAGTCTTCATTTTTAAAATAGTTTTATGTATGCATTTGCAAGCAGAGAGAGAGAGAGGAGAGAGACATACCAAGAGAATGGGCTCTTCAGCGCCTTCAGCCACTGCAAACTCCAGATGCATGCACCACTTTGTGCATCTGGCTCTACGTGGGTGCTAGGGAATTGAGCCTGGGTCATTAGGCTTTGCAGGCAAGTGCCTTAACTGCTGAACTGTCTCTCCAGTCCCAAGTGTCTGTTTCTTGTCATAGAAAACATTTAGGCCTTGGGAAGTATTTAAAAATCCAGGGTGTCACTTGATCAACTATAAAAAAAAAATCCAGGAGGCCCTGGTGTGCCCGTTCTCTCTCTCTCTCTCTCTCTCTCTCTCTCTCTCTCTCTCTCTCTCTCTCTCTCTCTCTCTCTCTCTCTCTCTCTCGTTTCTCTGCTTGAAAATGAATAAAATAAAAAATAAAAAGGGAATTAAAAATATATTTTTTAAAAAAACTTAACTGCTGCTTTGTGGGTGTGTAAAATGCCAACTCACATTTATTTCTGATTAGCACCTCAACCCAGCGGAAAGTGCGCTTGAGGGAGGAGAGCAGGCGTGAACAGAGAATTCTAGAAGGCGTGTCCCCCGTCGGTTCTTCCCTCCTCGTCCCTCCCGTACACGCGCCCGTAGAGGGCCGCGGTCACCAGGCCTGAGGACAGCCCGCTCTTCCTCAGGAGGAAGTGGCCGCGCTCCCAGCCGAGCTGGTCGGGGGTCTCCAGGGTCATCCCCGAGCTCAGGAACAAGGGGAAGACGTAAGGCGTGCTGAAGTTCCCCCGCAGCTGGAAGTCCAGCGTCCCCTGGGCCTCGGTGACCTCCTGGCCGCAGGTGTCGGGGCCCAGCCCCCCGCACCTGACCAGGGCGCACACCTGGGTGTAGTAGGTGCCGTGCACCGTGTGCAGCCCGTCGAAGGCGCCCAGGGCGAAGAGCTCGGCGGTCGGGCTGCGCCTGCGGTAGCGCAGGTCACAGCACAGGCTGCGCGCGCACACCCGCGCGGAGCCCTCCCGGCCCTCGACGGGGACCAGGGTGAAGTTGTCGGACATCATCTCCGAGTGGAAGGTGGGCGGCGTGTCCCCGGGCCCCTGGGCGGCCTCGTGGCAGCTCTCCTCCTGAGCGCTCTTCTGGCACCAGGGCTCCCCCAGGTCGCCCGTCGGGAGCTGGAAGGACCTGCCCAGGGCTGGGCCTGTGCCGCCGAGAGCCCGGGGGGTTGTGGCGACCTGGGCCACCACCAGGTGGCCTTCGGGGCTGTCCGTGTCATGGTAGTAGAAGGACTCCCGAGGGGTGTGGATGCCACTCCCTGTCATCCCCAGGGACGGGTGGTGGATGTTGGCCGCCAGGACGGTGACACCAAAGGCCGAGGCGAAGGCTCTCTGGATCTCGATGGCCGCCAGCAGCGGAAGCTGGTTCATCCAGGCTGTGGGGTACACCACGTGCTTCACCTCGGGGTCTTCCAGGAGCCGCACCGCAGGCTCCAAGAACAGGATGTCAAAGCAGGTGAACAGGCCAAACCTGCCCGCGAACGGGGTGTCAAAGGTGACCAGATCCACGGTGGCCGGGGTGTTGAAGGCGGCCTCGAAGTAGAGGTTATTCTTCCGGTAGCGGCCAACCAGGGTCCCGTTGCTGCTGAACACGACGTTGGTGTTGAACTGGTACCTCCCGTCCTCCGGGCACCCTGGGTCACTTCTCACGCAAGGCTCTTTAGTCCCAAGATTGGCCACCAGGAACATCTCTCCTCTGATGGCCATGCAACTGAGGCGCTGGAGGACCTGGAGGGAAAAAGGGCTAAGAATGCTGGAGAGATGGCTCAGTGGTTAAAGGAGCTGTTTACGAAGCCTGATGGCCGGGGTTTGATTCCCCAGTACCCATATAAAGCCAGATGCACAAAGTGATACATGCATCTGGAGTTCATCTGCAGCAGCAGGACTTCCCCTCCACCCCCCAAAAAATTTTTTTACAAAAGTTTAAATTCAAGCTGAGCTGTTTGTCAACCCACACCTTTAATCCCAGGAGGCAGAGGCAGGAGGATCACTGTGAGTTCGAGGCCAGCCTGAGACTACAGAGTGAATTCCAAGTCAGCCTGGGCTAGAGAGAGAGAGAGACCCTACTTCAAAAACAACAACAACAAAAAAAAATAGTTTAAGTTCATCTGTTGTGTAATTCACAAGTGCAGAGATCCACATTTGAGTGACTGTCTTGCCAGCCATGGGGCTCAGGAGTTTTGGTTTGTTTTGGGGTCCGAGAGCCTCCCTCCACCTCAGTCATGCTGTGGCTTTTGGCCACCAGTTTCGTGCCTGTGAGGAGGAAGGCTGGACTCCCCACCTACCTCGGTGTCCTTGAAACGGTGGGGCTCCAGGCATGGGTTCCACATGACGTGCTGTGGGGACGGCATGAAGTCCAGGAATGGGAAAATGGATCTTCTTGTGAAGTTGAAGCCGTGGATGCCATCCTCTGGGAACACGATGATCTGCACCCCCTGGAAGCCAGACGCCAGCAGAGTGATCAGTAAGAGAAGTGTGGCTTCCACTGGCCAGCCATCAAGGGCTTGTTCTCCTGGGAGCTCAGTCTGGCTCAGGCCAATCCCAAGGGCACACAGTCCTCCAGGAACAACTGTTTCTTGTACCACAGAAAGAGGGACATAGTCTGCTGAAAGGTGCAGTGCTCGGCAAGTGCGCATTCAGGCAGGACTGGAGCTTTTACTGGTGCAGTGGGGCAAGCGAATGCGGGACCCCTCGTCCAGGGTTCTCATCTAAGGCACTTGAGGAACTTATGAGAAATGGCTGGTGTGAGGGTTAGGGAGGTGGCTTGGCAGTTAAAGGCACTTGCTTGCAGATCCTGCCAGCCCCGGGCTCAGTCCCCAGGCCACCTGTACAAGCTGGATGGATGCAGAAAGCAGCAGTGTGTTCCGTTTGCAGCGGCAAGGGGCTCTGGCATACCCATATGCTCACATACGTGCAAAGAAACACCCGTATGGAAGCCCGACTCTAAAAACATCCACTAGACTGTGAGAGAGTCCCGGGATCAGTGTCTGTTTAAAAGGTGATTCTCAAGTGGGGGGAACCTGGCTGCCTGTTGCGCTATCCATAACCCCCTACCCCATGGAACGATCCAGTGTGCCCACCCAGGAGGAGACCAGTGGATTGGGAACAGGGAGGAGGGAATCAGGGATA
Source organism: Zapus hudsonius (assembly GCA_004024765.1). Classification (NCBI taxonomy): domain Eukaryota; kingdom Metazoa; phylum Chordata; class Mammalia; order Rodentia; family Dipodidae; genus Zapus; species Zapus hudsonius. Next base: position 24,441 of record PVHP010001880.1, on the reverse strand, counting down.
CCAATGTAATATTTACTAATAGTGTATCTAATTTTGGACAATAAAAATATCAATTTAAAAAAAGTGATTCTGATTAAGATCCAAGGTTCTGGGCTGGAGAGATGCTGCTCAGCGGTTAAGGCACTTGCCAGCAAAACCTAATGATCTGGGTTCGATTCCACAGTAGCCACGTAAAGCCAGATGCACAAAGTGGGGCGCATGGTATCTGGAGTCCATTTGCAGTGGTTAGCTTTCTCCTTGCAAATAAATTTAAAAAAAAATTTTCAAGGTAGAGTCTCGCTCTAGCCCAGGCTGAGCTGGAATTCACTAATGTAGCCTCAGAGTAGCCTCGAACGCACTGCGATCCTCCTCCCTCTGCCTCCCAAGAGCTGGGATCAAAGGTAAATGAAAATATTTTTAAAATAAAAGCTCACCCCAGGGAGATGGAGGCAGGAGCTTTCTGAGTTGGAGTCTAGCCTGGGCTATACAGTGAGACCCTGTCTCAGAAAACAAAAGCCTGTCCTACAGATTATAGTTCTGTCTCCTTCTAAGACGTGAGTTGGCTTCATACCTACCAGCAAGTTCATTTCACCATCCGCTGGCTGGTTAGCAGACATACCTTCATCCCTCAAATTCTCCCTCAGTAACTAATGAGTTAAATAAACTTTTCATCCGATATGTGAATAAACTTTTTGAAAATTAACACTCAGACAGATATTTTTTCTTTTTGAACACTTTTCTTTGTTAAGCAAAACTTGAATGGTCTCCTGGAGCGTGTCATCTAAGTTGTGCAAATACGTGCAGTTAATCACACTGCTCTCCGACCTGATGGGCTGGTGTGACAGACAGAGGTCAGGAATGCCCACGGGGTGACTGGCAGCCTCCTCATCTTCAAACTGATTGCTTTTCCCATGAGCGCCCCTGTTGGGGGAGAGTTGACCCTAGGGACTCTGGGGACCCTCTGCCCTGATGGTCCTGATGCTGGCTGCTTTGAGGGGGCCTGACAACCACCATCAGGAAGGAGCATCTCACAAAACCACAGATCTGTCCTCTGGGGACAGGCCATGAGAACCCCAAGCAGGGCTTCCCGGTGGTCTTGGGGTTTCCATGTGGCATTTCTCAGGTGTTTTGGGAGAAGCGGTAGGAGCTGGGGTGACACTGCCAGCGAACACCCCCACCTCAGAGCCTGCCCTTGACCCATGGGAGGCCTGAGGTGCAGCTCAGCTAGCTGGGAACTTCTGCACTGACTTCAACAGAGCTCAAGGGGTGTGGATCAAATGTGTGAATGACGAAATAACAGATGTCTCAATAAAGGTCTCAAAATAGCCCAACAGGCTGGGATAGTGAGCAGCTTCCACGGGAGACCTTGCTGCCAGGCCCCCTCCCCATGTCTGTGTGTAAAGGACCCGGGAGTCACAGGTCACAGAGGTCTCCTGGAGACATCATCTGGAACAATAAGATGACATTGGGGCTGGAGAGATGGCTCAGCAGTTAAGGCACTTGCCTACAGAGCCTAACAACCCGGGGTTCAATCCCCCAGCACTCAAGTAAAGCCAGGTGGTCAAGGTGGCCCATGCGTCTGGAGTTGATGTGCAGTGGCTGGAGGCGCTGGTGCGTCCATTCTCTCTGCCTCTTTCTCTCATAAGTAAATATTTCCTCCCATAAAAAAAAAAAAGTGGTGATCACTGAAACCTGAGAGTGAGTTCTGGGCTGCTGAAGGTGTCATGGAGGAGCCGGGTGTCAGCCTGGGAGAGGTGGTGGCTGTGTCCCTGGGGCCATTGAAGGAGAAGCACACAGGACAGGGTGTGCCCAGCACACAGGGACACCTGGCTCATGTCACAGATGGAGCAAAGCAGGCCTTCCTCAAGCAGCTGGCTTGCCCTCTAGGGTGCTGGCTTGCTTCTGGCACAAACACTTCCCACCATGCCTGGAGTGGGGGGTGCCTGCCCTCCTGGCAGAAGCCTGTTCAGACTGTGTGGGTTTGGGGTCTGCTCTGCCTGGGCTGATGTATGTTTGGTCACTGGGTTCTCACAGACCATGGGAGCTCATGGGGTTTGGGGGGTTTTCAATATTTTGCCCGGGGGTAAGGGGTTCTGAGCAATCCCACCACCCACTCTGCACCCCGCACCCACACTTGCTGGGGACTCCCACACACAGCCCAGGGCTTTTCCAGCACCCCTGGGCTCCTGCTGAAATCATTTGGGACTCTACCAAGCTCCCAAGTGCTGGAGAAGCCCAGGCTAGCTGAGCAGGCCAGTAGTCTTCCAAAAGGCCCTGGAGAAGCCTGGGGGGCGAGGAGTGCTCCTTGCCTGTCGGGCTGCGGCCATCACTTGCTGCTCGTAGATGTCCAGGTTCTGGTTCATGAGCTCCAGGGCCTGCTGCCGGCTGATCAGCTCCGCAGGGTATGCGCTCAGGACGGCCCGGTGCTCATACACAGCGGCTACGAAGTGCCCGGGCTTCAGCGGGCCAGCCTGGGCTCCCTCTGGAACCAGCACCCAGCTGCCCAGGAGGGCCAGGGCCAGAGCAGTGCCCAATCCGGGCATGATGGACTGCAAATCTGCAAGGTGACGGGCAAGGGGAAAGCAGCTGAACCAAGACGCCAACTTTCCCAGCTGTGACTTATTAATCCCAGCAATTAAGCTCAGGCGCTTAATGAAAGACTGTTCCTCTCCACTTCGAGCTCTGTTTAAAATGGCTCACGGTGTTAATGGACTGGTTTTAGAACGTTTCCAAAACACATGGGGTTTTTCTGCCCAGGATCAGCAAGCCTGGGATGCGCTCTAGGCTGTAGGAGCCCTCCTGACCATCTGACGTCATTCTGCAATATGTCTGCGCCTGTGCCCTGCGCTCTGAAGACACAGTTCAGCTTTCTGGCCATGTAAACCCAGTGGGTTATAATCCTCCCTGCGTTCCCTTCATTAGTCATCAGACAGTCTTCATTCGGGGCCTGCAGGCTACTGACTTCTCCCGAAATGCCGACATGTGCTCTGGGTTACAAACAGGCACAAAGCCCAGCACTTAAATTTTTTTGAAAATTTATCCTTGAACTTGAACCAAATACACACTCGCTTGGAAATAAAATCCTTCTTGCAGTAAGAACATGGGATTTTTATTTTCTAGAAAATCAAATGGCATTTTCTAGCAAGTCCACTCCACTTTCTAGTTCCTATGAAGAGACTAGACATGAATGGCATGTCTGCCCCCTCCTCAGAATAGAAATGTTCTAATAGCTGTACATTACTAAGCGCTGGCTCTTGAGAGCCAGCCTGGCCTTCTTCCAGAAGACCCTCCCCTGGCGCCTGCCCTGGAGACTTGCTGCTCCGGAAGCCTGGCTCGGGATGAAGGGAACGGTGACAAATCAAGAAATCCCACCGCTGTCCTTTAAGAAGAAAACAAACAGCCTGGGGAGATGACTCAGCACTTAAACATGCTTACTTGCAAAGCCTGCTGATGGCCAGGGTCAGTTCCCTAGCCACCCACAGAAAGCTGGACAGACATTCAGTCATGGCGGCCAGAGACCATGGTGCATTTGCTCTTGGGCAGACACACACACACTCCAATAATGAAGGGGCTGGAGAGAGGGCTGTGCAGTTAAGGCGCTTGCCTGCAAAGCCTAAGGACCAGGGTTCAAGTCCCCAGTACCCACATAAAGCCAGATGCACAAAGTGGCACATGCATTTGGAGTTCATTTGCAGTGGCTGGAGGACCTGGCATTCATTCTCTCTCTTCTCTCTCTCCTCTCTCCTCTCCTCTCTCTCCCTCTCTCTCTCTCTCTCTGACTCGCTTCTAAATAAAATGTTTAAAATGAGAATAATAATAAATGAAGATGAGCTCCTGTCTAAACCCCAAGTCACAGCTCCTCTGTTTGCATTTAAAAACTGACTACCCAGGCTACAAGTTTCCCTTTGTTTGGTGGAAAGTTCCAGAAACAAGCCATGATTAGTGTAGCAACAGAATAGAGATACTCAGGAATCCTTCAGTATCAAATGCTTCTCCTGTGGGAGCCTTCTCCCTCCCACCCTGGCCCATCTCAAATGGTTATTTGTTTCCCCAGGGAATCCATGTGCCATCCAGACCCCAGGGACTCATGCCCCCCTTCTGGATCACTGTCAGCAATGTCTTCACTAAGAACAAGGGGCCTTTGAGTGAGCGGTCAGGAGGTTTTGAGTAGAAACAAAAGTATGATTGATAAGCTCTCTTATCTGAACTTTGCTGTCTCTGAAATAAGTTTAAATGCCTCAAGGAAGCCACTTTTCATCTCCTGCATTTCATAAAGATGATCTTGGGGAACTGGGATGGGGGTCCTTCGCAGTCACCGTGACAGTGAGAAAGAAATGTTGGGAACAGAGGCCCAAAGAGAGAACCTGGCCTGGCAGAACTAGAACTCGGGGCTGATCCAGTCTATAGCACCCCAGCACACCTAGGTGGCCTCTAGCCAATCAGCTTGGTGCCTCACATACCCGAGTCTGAGGATAAATCCATTGGATTGACTGTAAAGGGCTTGCCTTGTGTGCTATCCGGCCAGTTTGCACGGTGTCTGGACTTCCCAGCCCCTATCTTCCCTCCTCCATGCTCCTTTCATGGCTTCTCTTCCTTCCCTGGACCTCCCTCTCCACCAAGCAAGGACCCTCCTGGCCGAAGTCTTCCTCAGCACCCTGGATAAATCCTTAGGCATGGGCTCTCAGGTACTGCTTGCTTTCCATGCGTGTGCGTGTGTGACAATTCCAGCCATTCCCTGGATACTAATTTTCCCTAAATAAACCTCATAATTAATAATTTCCCCTTCTCAGAGTCCATATCCTCAATTCTTTGGTAGATGGGCAAAAATCTATAAGTTGGGATTCACAGCCCAGGGGGAAAAGCCCCTGGACCCCCAAATCCTATAACAACACCACTTCTAAAAGTACAAGGCCTCTCAGAGAGGTGGGGAAACCCGAGGCTTGGATGGGAACGGGCGACAGACCCCGCCATGGGAGGTCAGGAAAGTCCCCTGGTCTCAACTGAGAGCTTTGTAGCAGGAATCTGAGATCAAGGGCTCACCTGGAACTCACTATGTGTCTCAGGGTGGCCTTGAACTCCTTGAGATCCTCCTGCCTCTGCCTCCCTCCTGAGTGCTGGGACTAAAGACGGGCACCACCATGCCTGGCAGGACTTTGCTTTTGTGTGTGTGTGGTGTTGGGGACCCACACGGGCTCTACCACCAAGCCACAGGGCCATCCCTGGGACACAGAGCAGGACCTGCAAGATATCACATTCCTTTCTATTTTGAGAAAATAAAATTTGTACTTTTTGCAGAAGGAGCCTGGTAGGAGAGCAATCATATATGTGTGAACAAAGGTAGGTCAATAATTAGAGGTTCTGCAGATTCAGCCAGGTGGGAGAGAATGAGTAATTACAATAAAAATAGCTAGGGGAGAGAGAGAGAGAGAGAGAGAGAGAGAGAGAGAGAGAGAGAGGTGTTTCACCTGAGCTGGGAGCCTGTGCACTTGGCATCAAGGGCTGAGGCAAGGACAATGAAGGACTCTGCCACAGCACAAGAGGTGCCAGGTTTTAAAGTGACAGGACTGGCAAGGCTGGCACTTCAGAGATACCAGCTCATGGCAAATGCCAGGCATCCTGGGGCACAGGGCTCTCTGGAAACCAAGCAGTGACCCATCTCGAAAGAAAGAAAACAGGGTCCAACTGTGGGCATGCTGGGCTCTGAGCTGCCAGAAAACGGCAGTGCTAGGAGGGTGCTGGCATCAGACAGTGTGCGTGAGCTAGGGGCCCTAGAAGACCCTCAGGAGGAGGCTGGGGAAGAGAGGTGAGGGAGGAACCCAGCTAAGGAATCATCTTCATCATCTGTGTTTCCTTCCTGGCCAACCTATTAACTGGCAGCAAAATGAAATGTCTGCAGTGAACTCTCCTTAATCATTTCAGAGGTGTGTTAAGAAATTACACACAGACTTGCCCATCTTTTTTTAAAAGAATCTTGTCTCCCTACCTGCCAGGGAGAACAATGGTCCCGCAACTGAGAAAATGTCACCATCTTGTGGTACAAACCCCGAGGGACCTTCTTCTGTGGAATGCCAAGAAAAACACTGTGAACTTCTAAATAGTCCAAAGCTATTCCCATAAATTGTGTGATTTTTCTCATCTAATTCTTTCTTTCTTGGGCTGGAGAGATGGCTCAGCGGTTAAGGCACTTGCCTCCAGTGCCTAAGGCCCAGGGTTCAATTCCCCAGGACCCACATAAGCCAGATCCATAAAGTGGTGGCCCTGGTGTGCTCTCTCTCTCTCTCTCTCTCTCTCTCTCTCTCTCTCTCTCTCTCTCTCTCTGCTTGAAAATGAATAAATAAAATATAATTCTTTCTTTTGGAGGTGGTGCTGGAGATTGACCCACGGCCTTGCCCACCTGGACCAGGACTAAGCCACGCCCACAGCTCTCTAAATGCCTTTACGTAAGGGCAGGAAGGATGTTTACCTGTCTGTCATCTAGTTTGTATAATCGGAATAGCAAGAAATGAGGCCAGGTGTTTCCCAGAAAGCCACATAAATGCCTCTTTCTGGCTCTGTCATCGAGTGTCTCCTGGCCCTCCAGACGACAGGCTCCACGGTGCTTTTTAGCCTGCTCAGCTCTGTTCACATCCACCCACCAACCAGCCTTCCGATGGCTGTTGAAAAGGTCAAATGTAAACACCACATGGAAAAAAGGTGAGTAAATAAAGTACCAAGTCCTCAGAGTTGAACCAAGAGATGATGACTTCACGTCTCCAAAAAAAATTACAGCTAATTTTCTTGGAAGAGAATGATATACAGAAGGAATTGGCAATGTGCCTTAGATTAAGGTCAATTTCTGCTACAGTAACCAGAATAAATTATAACAAACTAAAATAGAAGTGAAATGATACTGCCACGGTAGGCTACGTGTTGTCTTTATTTCCCTCAAGTGAAAACTGTCTAAATCATTAGCAGAATAAATACCCTGAACTAGGGATTAGGTCAGTGGTAGAGCATTTGGCCGGCATGTGCAAGGTTCAGGCCCCAAGAGAACTCGCATCTTCCTGAGTTCTCAGGGGTTTAAGGCAAGAAGGCTTCCTGGCATCTTTCTGTTACACTTCTATGGGAAGGCAGAGCCCCAGACGGGTTTGTAGGTCGTCTGCTGCTATCTGGTGGACATGTCTAGTATTGCACCAGAATCCCATGGAGATTGCTGGGCAGCTAATGATGCTTAATGAGCAGGGTAGTCTCCCCTCCTCTCCTACTCCGTCATTTGTCTCCATGGCAATGGAAAAAGTAAAATAGATACAGTGGATTTTTTTCTAGACCTGGGCTTTATGAAATAGGAGCAAAATCATCACCTTGATGCAGGACTCAGGGGCTCTACAGAGCTTCGGTCATGTACAGGGAGGACGAAGAGGAAAGGGTCCGAGGCTAGGCCAGCGGTAACCACTTCCTGCAAACAACTCGGTCCAGGCCAATTAGCAGAATGGGCGCTTGACTTAGCTGTGACAGGAAGGCCTTTGCAGAATGAGCTCAAGGTTAGCCTGGGATGAGTGAGAAGCTATCTCAAAAAAGAAGGCTGGAGAGATGGCTCAGTGGTTAAGGCACTTGCCTGCAATGTCTAAGGCCCCTGGTTTGATTCCCCAGTGCCCACATAAAGCCAGATGCACAAAGTGTCACGTGCATCTGGAGTTCGTTTGCAATGGCTGGAGGACCTTGTGCACTCTCTCTTTCTCTCTCTCTCTCTCTCTGCAAATAAATAATTTAAAAAGGGAAAGAAATATGGAAAATACTCGAGGTTCACAATATTCCTAACTTCTGAGGAAGAAGAAAATACAGAAATGACATACATTTGAAGGAATCATAGATTAAAGTTTTATTAATGAAATGCAGAAATCCATTATTTTAGGAAAACCGAAAAGAAATCTACACCTAGACACAATATTATGAAACTCCCAAACGCTAAATATTTTAAGAGAAAGAAAAGTCAGAAGCAACCCAGGGCTGGGGGGGCAATTACCCTCAAAGCGATTTTTGAACAATAGTAGATTTTTCAAGAGCAAAGAAAGAGAAGGAATAAAGGAACTGTCAACACCCACGCAAGCTCCTGTAAGCAGACCCCAACAAGGCAGGAAGCATCTACAAACTTGAATCTGGGAATGAGGAAAGAAAAAGCTCAAGATCTTTTGAAAGAAACTGAAGACGACTCCCCATAAAATTGTCACAAAGCATATAAAATTGTAACTCAACACTCTGCCAAGAATGAAAACAAAGTCATGATTACTTTTATTTTAAAAACAAAGACAGGGCTGGAGAGATGGCTCAGCAGTTAAGGCACTTGCCTCCAGTGCCTAAGGCTCCTGGTTCAATTCCCCAGGACCCACATAAGCCAGACCCACAAGGTGGTGGCCCTGGTGCGCTCTCTCTCTCTCTCTCTCTCTCTCTCTCTCTCTCTCTCTCTCTCTC
>PVHP010001880.1:0-15914 GCA_004024765.1 Zapus hudsonius | reverse complement strand
AAACGAACGAACAAATACACAGGGCTGGAGAGATGGCTAAGTGGTTAAGGCACTTGCCTGCAAAGCCTAAGGACCCAGGTTTGATTCCCCAGTGCCCACGTAAAGCCAGATGCACAAGGTGATGCATGCATCTGGAGTTTCATGCATCTGGAGTTTGTTTGCAGTGGCTGGAGGCCCAGGCACCTCTCTCTCTGTCTCTCTCTCTGATTGCAAATAAAAATATCTTTAAAAAAAGAAAAAGAAAAATGGGAGCTGGAGAGGTGGTTCAGCAGTTAAGGTGCTTGCCTGCAAAGCCAAGGCCTGAGTTTGATTCCCCAGTACACATGTAAAAACAGATGCACAAGATGCATCTGGAGTTTTGTTTGCAGTGGCTGGAAGCCCTGATGCACCCATTCTCATTCTCTCTCTGCCTCTTTCTCACTCTGAAATAAAAAGAAGAAAGGAAGGAAAGAAGGGAGGGAGGGAGGGAGGGAATGAGAAAGATGGCCACCAAATCAAGCCATGATGTCTTTAATTACAGCAGTCAGGAGGTGGAGGTAAGAGGATCACCTTTAGTTTGAGGCCAACCTGGGCTACAGAGTGAGTTCCAGGGCAGCCTAGGTTAGAGAGAAACTTCAACAGCTTAGTTGGGAGCCTGGGAACAGCTGTACCGAGCACAGCACCCCGAGGCTTATACAATGGACTCTGAAGAAATCCAGGGAAACTGGTTGACTGGGACACATGACTCGTTGGCAGATGTCCAGCTACACAACCTCCTTTTAGCTAAGCCCTGCTGACAGTCATCTGACCACAGACCCACGAAGGAGCCCAGCCTCACAGGAAAACAAGTTAGATAAAGGATGGTTGTTTGGGGCTGGATAAGAACCCAAGTGAACCTAACTGGTACAGACATTACACTTAACAACAAAAAGAAACCCAGGCTCCTACCTCCCAATACAGACATAGACATGGATATTCTTGGTAGGCTGGAGACTTAAGAATAAAAAGGAAGCCTAGCATGGTGGCCCATTCTTGAATCCCAGCACTTGAGAGGCTGAGGCAGAAGGATATCAAATTCCAGGCCAGCCTGGACTACACAGCAAGTTCAAGGCCAGCCTGACCTGCATAGCAAGAATAAACAAACTAAACAAATACAAAAGACAAAACTTAAAATTTTGATAGAGTAAAAGACTTAGTAACATCAAGTTAGGGCATTTTTAAAAAGCAAGATACAGGGCTGGAGAGATGGCTCAGTGGTTAAGGCGCTTGCCTGCAAAACCTAATGACCTGGGTTCAACTCCCCAGTACCCACGTAAAACCAGATGCACAAAGTGGCACATGTGTCTAGAGTTCATTTGCAGTGGCTGGAGGACCTGGTGCGCCCATTCTCTCTCTGCCTTTATCTCAACAAGCTTGCAAATAAATAAATTTAAAAAATCAAACAAACAAGAAATTGCAGCTAAGCCCCAAAAAGGAACTCAAAGGTGATGGCAGAGACACAAGTTTATGGGATTAAGCCTTCCACCATGAAAACACCGCGCACGTGGAGCAGCAGCCTGGCTTCTCTGATACAGAGAACAGAGGAAAAGCACCAAACCAAGGGAAACTAAGAGCTGCACGAAGTGGTGAGCAGTGCCAGGGGCTGCGAGGAAGAAAGGGCGCCCGCGGAAGTGTCCACAGTGGTCCTTGTTTCATGGACAACAGCTTCCCCCCTACACGGACCACCCAGGTTTGGAGGTTCATTCCAAGGAGAGACACTACTGTGATTCCTGATCCATTTGAGAGGAAGACACACAGAGCTGTCACCATTTCCTGGTGCATTTTACACTCATGCACGCACACACTCCTTGTCAATAGTGTTGACTACGAATGTTGGGCTGTCCCAATTTTGTTTGTTTTAAAAACTATCCAGGGCTGGAGAGATGGCTCAATGGTTAAGGCTCTTGCCTGCAAAACCTAATTAATGACCCAGGTTCAATTCCCCAGCGCCCACATAAAGCCAGATGCACAAATTGGCACATGTGTCTGGAGTTTGTTGGCATTGGCTGGAGGCCCTGGGGCGCCCATTATCTCTGTCTGTCTCTCTTCTCTTTATATGTCTCTCAGCATGCAAAAATAAAAATCCATAATGGATAAGGAGAAACGGAATTCCTTCTGTGTCCTTCCCACATGCCTCCCATCCGAGGTCACGCCATCGTGAGAATGCAGACAAAGGTGAAGTGCTCCTGGGTGGGGACCGAGGCAGGAATCCGCCCTCAGTAGGCCAGAGGGGAGCCAGGGGAAAGTTCTCGAGCCTGTTAACAAGTAACAGACACTGGGAGAGCTTTTATTATCGAGCTGACCTTCGGTATCCCAAAATATAAGGCTGGTTTTGCTTGAAGCCTCTCTCTCGCCTTTGGAACTCTGAAGTCATAAATGAAACAAAAGAAGGAAACACAATCACTATAACCTCTTCATTCAGATAACCACTTTGTTACATTATTTTCTCTCCTCTTCTGTCTATAGCACAGTGCCCACAGCGTAGTTTAAATGTGGCTTTTAAAAATAGTGTTCTAAACCGGGTGTGGTGACACACACCTTTAATCCCAGCACTGGAGAGACAGAGGTCACTGGGCTTTGCAGGCAAGTGCCTTAACTGCTGCACTATCTCTCCTGCCCTACTCAATCCTTCAAGGAAATAACTCCTATGATGAGACTAACAGGAAGATCATCTTGATAAGATGAGCAGGGTCAAGGGACCGTCGCTCTGGTCTTCATATCTATGTCCACTGACCTCTTTACATCCCCCTCTTCACACCCCATGAGATGATACAGTCAGAAAGGGGGCTTTTCCCCAAATCATAGTCTAGTATTGGGGAAAGATGTATAAATGAAACTGGGACCATGCCTTTAATCTCAGCACTCTGGAGGCAGAGGTAGGAGGATCTGTGAGTTTCAAGGCCAGCCTAAGACTCCATAGTGAATTCCAGGTCAGCCTGGGCTAGAGCGAGACCCTACCTGGAAAAACCAAAAAGAAGAGGGGCTAAAGAGAAGGCTTAGTGGTTAAGGCGCTTGCTTGCAAAGCCTCACTCAGGTTTGATTCCCCAGTATTCACATAAAGGCAGATGCACAATGTAGAACCCGCTTCTGGAGTTTGATTGCAGCGGTAAGGAGCCCTGGTGCATGCACACTCTCTCTGTCTTTATCTTTCAAATAATTTTTAAAAACTACAAAGCAGGCTGGAGAGATGGCTCAGCAGTTTTAAGGTGCTAGCCTGCAGAGTCTAACAACCTGGGATTGAGTCCCCAGTACCCATGTAAAGCCAGATGCACAAAGTGTCACATGTATCTGGAATTAGTTTGCAGTGGCTGGAGGCCATGGTGCGCCCACACACACTCTTTCTCTGCCTCCTTCTCTCTGTCTCTTGAAATTATATATAAAACCAGTAAGTAAATAAAGTCAAATTTCAATAAAGCATCCAACAAATAAAATTCCAAGCAGTAAGGGAGACAGGCTACAGATCCTGGGGATTGGGCTGTAGAGAGTGGGGTCCTGGGGTCTTGGGCTGTAGAGACTCCCTAGCCTGGAGGAAGCAGGGCTCAGGCCAAGTGAACTCTGTCCAGATGGCACAAAGGTAAGAGCAACAAGCCCAGTTAAGCAAGTTCAAATTCAGGATCCAGTTTCCACTGTGTAGTGAGGGCAGCGGACAAGGTCCCATGAACTGACTCATGTCTGTTGAATTGTGCTGCCAACGTTGGGCAGGCTCAGCCTTGAACCCAAGGTGTCCTTTAGAAAGAGTGAGCAATAATCCACTGAGTTATTGCTGCGCTCAGCACACCTGCCGAGCTGGAGGCATTCAACTTGCAACAACAGAATGACTGAGGCTCTGGCTGACCCTCGACCCACAGCCCACTGGAGTCTAGTCTGGGCTTCAAGGCGTGTGCCACCATGTCTGGCTTTTGCTTTTTATTTTTAAATTTTATTTTTAAGCCGGGCGTGGTGGCGCACGCCTTTAATCCCAGCACTCGGGAGGCAGAGGTAGGAGGATTGCCGTGAGTTCAAGGCCACCCTGAGACTACAGAGTGAATTCCAGGTCAGCCTGGGCTAGAGTGAGACCCTACCTCAAAAAAAAAAATTTATTTTTAACTGCTTCTTTAGGGAGAAGCGTGTGTGTGTGTGTGTGTGTGTGTGTGTGTGTGTGTGTGTGTGTAAAAATACATATGTAGACATATAATATTTTTATTTATTTTTTTGGATTTTTCAAGGTAGGGTCTTGCTCTAGCCCAGGCTGACCTGAAATTCACTCTGTAGTTTCTCTTCTTTCTTTCTTTTACTCTCTCTCTCCCCCTCTCTCCTCTCTCTCTGTAGGGTCTCTAGCCCAGGCTGACCTGGAATTCACTATGGAGTCTCAGGGTGGCCTGGAACCCATGGCAATCCTCCCATCTCTGCCTCCTGAGTGCTGGGATTAAAGGCGTGCGCCACCACGCCTGGCAAATCAAGTTTTTTTTTTAAAAAAAGCAAAAGTTGGGTGTGGTGGCACCATCCACCTGCCTAAACCTGGACGCCCCCACGTCCCAGCAGCCTTTGCGACACCTTCCACCGACACGCCCCTCGCCCCAGCTCCTGGCCCGCCTTCGCCTCGAGCATGCGCCTCTGGCGCTGGCGTCGAGACCCCAAGAGACCCGGAGACGAGAGGCCTGAAAGAAAGACGAGCGCCTCACCTGTTCGGCACGAGCCGCGGCCGCCCGCCAGTCCCGCCTCCTCTCACAGCGCGAGCCCGAGAGGGCGGAGAACGCACGTTTCCGGTTCTCGCCCCATAGGCCCCGCCCCTTCCGTCCCGGAAGCTTAAAAGCGATGGGCCGCCCGTCCTGTCTGTCAGAGTCGCGGCCGCCGCGGCGTGTGGACCCGAGCTTGCTGCTGGGCGGCTGACAGCTGCAGGGGTCTGGTTGGTCGAAGATGCCGGAAAGTAACCTCGCGGGGCTCCAGGACCGGAGCGACGAGCAGGTGTCCGGAGCTCAAGTCGTCGCCCGGGCGCTGAAAACGCAGGTACGGAAGCCGGCGGGGGCCGTCCGTCAGGCGTTGTCTTGGAGACGAGAGCGCGTGGAGAGGGGAGGGGGAGGTCTTTGGAGTCATAGTTATTGACTTGTTTATTCATTGATTCGCTTATTAAATAATATAAAATCATATTGTGTTATATATTATATACAATAATATATTATTTAATATATTAATAAAGTATATATTAACCTTAATAATACAGTATGTGTTTGATATATTAATAAAATAGTATATAACACATTCATAATATATCATTAACACTAATAATACAGTATGCGTTTAATATATTAATATTAATACATTATTAATATTAATATATAATACAGCATGTGCTTAATATATTAATATTAATAATATTTTGTTGTATATAGTATATAATATATATTATTGTACATGGTATATTCTATAATAATAATGTATAGGATATATTATTGTATATGACATATTCTATATGACATATGATAATATTGTATAGGATATATAATATAATGTGTACTGTATAATATATTGTGCTATGAAATTTTTTAATTATTCAGTCACTCGTCTGTTTATTGATTGATTTTGCATCATGGAGGGCGGTGAAAGGCAGGCCATTTATTGATTGATCTCCAGCCTTTGACCCTCCTCCCTGCCCCCCAGGATATAGAGTATATGTTTGGCGTGGTCGGCATCCCAGTGACGGAGGTCGCCGTGGCCGCCCAGGAGCTAGGGATCAGGTACATCGGCATGAGGAACGAGCAGGCGGTGAGTAGGGGAGCCATCAGTAACCTTGGCAGCTGTTTGTGGCTAAACCCTCCATGTCCACTGGGGTTTTCACCTTTGCACATGTCGATCACCTGCTGATTTCCTTAGTGGATCTGTGAGAACAGTATGAGATCCAGAGAGGCTAAGCAAGACAGGGCCTGTGGGGAGTCGTTTGGCAATGACGAAGTCTAGCTTAAGTCATATATAATGGGCTTGGGTATGCATTCATGCTTTTATACCTTAAAAATATGTTTCTAGGGCTGGAGAGATGGCTTAATGGTTAAGGCACTTGCTTGCAAAGCCTAAAGATCCCGGTTTGATTCCCCAGCACCCACGTAAAGCCAGATGCACAGAGTGGTGCATGCATCTGGAGTTTGTTTGCTGTGGCTGGAGGCCCTGGAGTGCCCATTCTGTCTGTCTGTCTGTCTCTCTCTCTCTCTCTCTCGCTCGCTCGCTCGCTCTCTTTCTTTCTCTGCTTACAGGTTATTAAATTTTATTTTTTTAAATATCTTATTTCTTGCAAGAGACAGACTGACAGACTAGAAGCACGCCAGGGCCCCTTGCTACCACAAACAAACCCCAGATGCATTACCTGGGTGCTGGAGAATTGAACCCCGGACCAGCAGGCTCTGCAGGCAAGCACCTTGAACCATCTGCCTCATTGTAGAGTGCCATATCCGAATGTCAGGTTTGGAAGGGCAGCGTTTCTTCCCTGGTGGTATTTCATCACTACCCATCTGGGATGCCAGTGCCTGGTGTGGTGCTTGTCTGTGACAGGGGTGCTGACAGCCCCTGGGGACCTGAGAGCGAGGGGAGGAAGCTTACTAGTGGTCAGGCAATGTTACAGCCTCCATGCTTCTCCTACCAGAGTTGTGCGTCCACCTTCCTCAAGGGCCATTGGAAGCAGGGAGGGGAAATAGTACAGTTTGTGAACTCTGACAATCCAGCCTCACCCTTCTCTTAGCGATAGTGGCATAAAAGATCCCAATGTGGGGGCTGGAGAGGAGAGACGGCTTGATGGGTAAGGCATTTGCTGCAAAGCTTAATGACCTGGGTTCAATTCCCCAGCACCCACGGAAAGCCAGGTGCACAGAGTTTGTAGCTGCTGGAGGCCCTGGCGAGCCTATTCTCTCTTGTCTGTCTCTTTTCTGTCTCTCTCTCTCTCTGCTTATAAGTAAATTGATAAATAAATTAACTTTTTTAAAAAGATCCCTATGAACACAACTGAGGCTGAGTCCTACTTTGCACACCCACCGTTGCCCTTTGCTTTTCTGTCTTTTTTTTTTTTTTACTCTTGTCAGCGCTTGCCAGCCACCCTGGTGCCGTCAGATGTGACCTCCCAGGGAACACAAGTTGTGGGTCATTTGTGTCATTCATGTCCTCCACACACTGCTCTTCAAGCAAGCGAGATACTTGCTGCATTATGTATTTATGAAGATAGTTCTTAGCTACAAAGTTTGAATTTTTATTTTTTTGGTTTTTTGAGGTAGGGTCTTGCTGTAGCCCAGGCTGACCTGGAATTGACTATGGAGTCTCAGGCTGGCCTCAAACTCAAGTCTACTCTCCTACCTCTGCTCTAGGGGCTGATCCCAGGTCCTAGTACAGCCTAGACGAGAGCTGTCTACCACACCTAGCCCTATGCTTTATTATTTTTACTTGGAACAACAGTCTTCTCTCCTTTTACCTGCATGAGAAAGTACATCTATTGGCCTATATTTTCTGGTGGCTTTTTTGTTTGTTTGTTTTGAGGTGGGGACTAGGGAGTCTTAGGGTGGCCTCAAACTCACAGTGATCTCCTGCCTCTGCCTCCGGAGTGCAGGGATCAAAGGCATGAGCCACCACAGCACCATGAGACCATCCTAGGCTACATAGCAAATTGAAGGCCAGCCTGAGATAAGACCCTACTCACTCCCCAGAAAAGATGCATTTAAACAACCCTGTCATGATGAATATGAGAGCAGGTATAAATGATCAATCCCAGGAATGGACATTCCTCTTGACTCTGAAGATACAAATGCTTGTAAGAAGATATTATGAGTAACAGAAAATACAGACAAATTACTTCAGAAATGAAAACTTAGATACCTAAAACCGTTATTTGAAATGTGCGGGTATTTCTTGTTAAAATGATAGTCTTCCAATTCTCTTCCTTTACTGTTCAAAATTTGGACTCTTTTAAAAAATATTTTTATTTGTTTATTTGCAAGCAGAGAGAGAGAGAGAGAGAGAGAGAGAGAGAGAGAATGGGCACAGCAGTGCCTTCAGCCACTTTTGTGCATCTGCCTTATGTGGGTCCTGGGGAATTGAACCTGGGTCCTTAGGCTCTGGAGGCATGCTCCTTAACCGTTGAGCAATCTCTCCAGCCCTTTTTTAAAAAAAAAAATAATTAATTTGAGAGAGAAAGAGGCAGTTAGAGAGAATGGACACACCAGGGCCTCCAGCCACTGCAAACGAACTCCAGATGCATGAGCCACCTTGTGTATCTGGCTTTACGTGGGTGCTGGGGAATCAAACCTGGTCATTAGGCTTTGTAGACAAGGGCCTGTTTAAATATTTATTTTGCAAGCAGAGAGAGAAGAGAGACAGAGAATGGGCACACCAGGGCCTCCAGTTCCTGCAAACAGACTCCAGATGCATGTGCTCCCTTGTGCATCTGGCTTTGCATGGGTACTGAGGAATCAAACCCGGGTCATTAGGCTTTGCAGGCAAGTATCTTACCTGCTGAGCCATCTCTCCACCCCCCTTTTTTTAAAGGCAGGGTCTCACTGTGTAGCCCAGGTTGGCTTGGAACTCATGAGGAACATCCCTCTCAGCCTGGGATTAAAGGTGTACATAACTGTGCCTGATTGGAATTCTGGGCTCTCAATAATTCCGCTTATTCTTGTACTTGTACAAAAGCATCCTGGTATGTTCAAGTCCCCGTGTTCTTTCTTTGCAGGCCTGTTATGCTGCCTCTGCCATTGGCTATCTGACCGGCAGGTAAACTAAAATGTTTGCTTTCCTAGAAGTACGATACCTTTCCGTTGAGGAATCAGTTGCTTTGAAGCAAAGAAAGTAGGAACCTTCGAGGGTCAGATCAAGGATCTGATCAGAAAGGAGTTTGAGGGTGGGACACCATGCTGTTTGCAGTCTGTCCCTCTTGACGCCCTCGTCTACTTCATCTGAGAACTCTGGGTGCCAGAATGAGATTCCTCGGGCCGTTCCACTTGATCGGCTTGCTTTGTATGCACTGGCATTACCTAACTTCTCACTCCTTTTTTCTTATTAAAAATTAACTTGTTCATACCTGTAATCCTAGCCCTTGGGAGGGAGGTTGGAGGTTTGCCATGAGTTGGAGGCTAGCCTGGGCTACAGAGCGAGTTCCAGGTCAGCCTGATCTAGAGTGAGACCCTGCCCCTTTTTTTCAGTTCTGGTGAGTGAACCTAAAGTCTTGTACATGCAAGGCAATCACTCTACTGCTGAGTTGCATCTCCAGCCTAAAATTAATTTATATATATATTTATATATAAATGCTCAAATTTATATATATATATATATATTTATATATATAAATGCTCACTATAGAAGATTTGGAAAATGTAGAACCATGTAAGGAGAACATCTGAAATGGCTTGTAATCCCACAACCGTTAAGATTTTTGTCATGTACTTTTTTCTGGGGTTTTCCTACATTCACATGTATATTTTTTAGGTAGAATTTGTACTCCTACTATAATTTGTACTACAGTTCTTTTGTTTACATGAGCTCTAATAATTTTCCTATTTCCAAAGTTGAAATATAAAGAAATGCAATTTCAGCATCTCAACCTCGCTCGAATATTCCTTCCTCTTTGATAATGGCACCTTCTGAATTTCAGCCTAAATTGGCCATCCCAAAAATAGTCTCTTAAACATTATCTGTCACTTCATTTACATAGAAACAGTATTCTGATATTTTTTATTTACCTGAAAAAATATTTAAATTTTGATGCCTTCATTGAAAATAATGCTGGAATGGTTATGTTAGTAGCAAGCTACAAGTTTATACTTGAAATTTAAAAAAGCATTTTATATATATTTGCAAGCAGAGAGAGAGAGAGACAGAGACAGAGAATGGGCACACTAGGGCCTCCAGCCACTGCAAAGGAACTCCAGATGCATGCACCAATTTGTGCATCTGGCTTTCCATGGGTACTGGGGAATCGAACCCAGGTCATTAGGCTTTGCAGGCAAGCACCTTAACCGCTGAGCCATCTCTCCAGCCCCATACTTGGAAATCTTCATGTGCCAGACCTGTAGAACTGCTAGTATGATAGCCGTTAGCTCCATGTGGCTACCTACCTCTAAATTAGGTAACATTAAAGGACACTGAAACCGGAGTGTTAAGTTCTCCATCGCTGCCTGTGGGGAGAAGCTATCATATCAAACAGAGCAAACATTTCCACTGCTGAGTAAGCTCTGAGGGATAGTCCTGTTCCAGAAGTTTCATCTTTGGTGAGAATTATGTCAGTGTACTTTAAAGCCTTTTAAGCTGAATTACATGGAGATACTTGATTATTGAGTGCTTTAGGCTTAGAAAGGTACATATAGGGTCAAGCACAGACGACATTCAGAACTACTTTCCTGTCCAAGGTGTAGCAGCATTTTATTTATTTGCTCAGAAATGAAAAGTCTTGATTTCATAGAAAATATGCATACAAAAAGTTTGCTTATGGGCTGGAGAGATGTCTCGGGTTCGATTCCCCAGTACCTACATAAAGCCAGATACACAAAGTGATGCATGCATCTGGAGTTGGCTTACAGTGGCAAAAAGCCATGATGTGTCCATGCTCTCTCCTCTCTTTGCTTGCAAGTAAATAATTTTAAAAAATATTTTATTTATGCTGGGCATGGTGGCGCATGCCTTTAATCCCAGCACTCAGGAGGCAGAGGTAGGAGGATCCCCATGAGTTTAAGGCCACCCTGAGACTACAGAGTGAATTCCAGGTCAGCCTGGGCTAGAGTGAGACCCTACCTCGAAAAAAACAAACAAACAAACAAAAATTTATTTATTCGTTTTCAAGCAGAGAAATACAGAGAAAAAGAGAGAGAGAGAGAAAGAGAGAGAGAGAGAGAGAGCGCACCAGGGCCACCACCTTGTGGGTCTGGCTTATGTGGGTACTGGGGAATTAAACCTGGGGTCTTAGGCACTACGGGCAAGTGCCTTAACTGCTGAGCCATCTCTCCAGCCCCATAATTTTTTTTTTTATTAAATGTTCTGTTCTGCCACATTTTGGGGTGTATTATTATTTGACTTTTTATTTATTAGTTTTTTGAGTTCTTTGTAGATTCTTTTTTTTGTAGATTCTTTTTTTTAAATATTTTATTTATTCATTTTCAAGAAGAGAGATAGAAAAAGAGAAAGAGAGAGAGAATGCACCAGGGCCACCACCTTGCATAATTTTTTTAAAAAAAGGGAAAAGTTTGCTTCTGTATGCAGTGAACTTGTTCTATCCCAAATAAAGCAGGAGCAGAATATGAAAGGGACAATGACATACAGTGTGGCGATGAAAGGTGCCTCAGCTCTCACAAGAAGAAATCTTACACTTTTGTTTTTCCAAGGTAGGGTCTTGTTCTATCTCAGGCTGACCTGGAATTCACTCTGTAGTTTCAGGCTGGCCTCGAACTCACAGTGATCCTCCTACCCTGCCTCCCAAGGGCTGAGATTAAAAGCCTGTGCCACCATGCCTGGTAGAAATCCATTTCTTTTTAATTAAATATGTTCTAATTGTTATGCCCATTACATTTAAAAGCCTAAATGTACTGTGTTTGAAGTCCAGGAAAGTTTCCATGGAACCTCACATAATGTGATCCCTTGCAAAGCTGAGATGGCTGGGACATGTGCTCTCGTTTGGTTGTGAAACTTGATCTCCTTTTAATGAAATCAATTCTCCTTTGCTTCTAGGCCAGGCGTGTGCCTCGTCGTCTCTGGCCCAGGTCTCATCCACGCCCTGGGTGGTATGGCGAATGCTAACATGAACTGCTGGTGATCAGACTAGTCCTTTGACCTGATCTGGGATGGAAAGAGTGGGCTGGGGGTGGGGAGAAAAGCCCCCCAGTGCTTAAAGCAGTAGAAAGGTGATTGACAGGAGAGCCAGGGGAGATTTAGAGATGGAGGTCCAAGGGTACAAAGTTTCAGTGATGTGGGGTAAATAACCCTAGAGTTCTAATGTCCAGCATGAGGGAGAGAATAATAATATTGTACTTGTATTGGAAATTTGCTTGAAGGTAGATTTTGAGTAATTTAAAATTCTTATATTTTTATATTGTTTATTTATTTG
Source organism: Zapus hudsonius (assembly GCA_004024765.1). Classification (NCBI taxonomy): domain Eukaryota; kingdom Metazoa; phylum Chordata; class Mammalia; order Rodentia; family Dipodidae; genus Zapus; species Zapus hudsonius. Next base: position 3,856 of record PVHP010001880.1, on the reverse strand, counting down.
CAAGGAGGCAGGGTGTGGGTGAGAATGAGAATGGGCATGCCAGGGCCTCCAGCCACTGTAAACAAACTCCAGATGCAGGGGTCACTTTGTGCATCTGGCTCTATGTGGTTTCTGGAGAATTGAACCTGGGTTATTAGGCTTTCAAGCAAGGGCCTCTAACTGCTGAGCCATCTCTCCAGCCTGTTCTATGCTTTTCTAAGTAAATGTACTTGGAAATTCCAAGATGAGTGCTGTTTCACAGCATGCAAACTGTTAAAACCATATGGGTATTCTCTCAGACCCTAAAGTTTATAAAGACATGAAAACCAGGAAGAGGTTGATCAGTGATTAAGGCACTTACCTGCAAAGCCTAATGATCTGAGTTCGATTCCCTGGTGCCCATGTAAAGCAGATGCACAAGGTGGCACATGCATCTGGAGTGCATATTCCTTCTCTCCCTCCCTCTCTCTGCTTACAAATTAATAATTTTTTTACAAATAGAAAAGTATAAAATGTATTCCCTCCTCATCCAAAGAATAATGGCATAAAATTCGGGCATGTCCCTGTCCCTGGAAGTCTAATCTCACATCCAGAAGGGTGAAGTAAATCATGCATGTCCCTATCCCAGGAAGTCTAACCTCAGATCCAGAAGAGTGAAGGTGGGGTAATGTAAACATTTACTATACATTTTCCATTGTTCTGAAATCAAGAAGGTACCTCTTACATCAAATTGTATCCTAAAGATTTTTAAATTGGTTTTTTATTTGTTTATTTGAGAGAGAGTAAGAGAAAGAGGCAGAGAGAGAGAGAGAGAGAGAGAGAGAGAGAGAGAGAGAAAATGGACACACCAGGGCCTCCAGCTGCTACAAATGAACTTCAAACACATGTGCCACCCTTTATATCTGGTTTTACATGGGTGCTGGGGAATTGAACTCGGATCCTTCTTTTTTTGCAGGCAAATGCCTGAACTGAAAAGTCTGTAATCTCTTAATCTCTCTAATCTAATCTCTCCAGCCCTAATTTAACAGTTTTTATTTCTTTATTTAAGAGAAAAGGAGAGAGAGAGAGACTGGACATACCAGGGCCTCCTGCTACTGCAAACCAACTCCAGACATGTGCTCCACCTTGTGTATACAGCTTTACATAGGCACTGGGGAGGCAAACCTGGGTCTCTAGGCTTTGTAGGCAAGTGTCTTAACCACTGAGCCATCTCTTCAGCCCTGTAATTAGCTTTTTGAAAAATTGCTTTTTCAGGCCCTTAATTGTGATTGGTGGTTCCTCTGAAAGAAATCAAGAAACAATGGGAGCCTTCCAGGAGTTTCCTCAGGTATCCAATCTATAGCAACACATACCACTAAAAGCTGTAGACCTAGATGAAAGCTTATACCTGTAAAATAAAACATTATCAATAATAGTGACAACAAAGGAAGCCAGGCATGGTGCTGTACTCCTTTAATCCCAGCACTTGGGAGGCAGAGGTAGGAGGATAGCCATGAGTTTGAGGCCAACCTGAGACTACAGAGTGAATTCCAGGTCAGCCTGGGCTAGAGTGAGACCCTACCTAAAAAAAAATAGTTATAGAAAGCATGGGACTGAGGAGATGGCTCTCTGATTAAAACACTTGCCTGCAAAGCCTGAGTGTCTGGGTTCAATACCCCAATACCAATGTAAAGCCAGATGCACAAAGTGGCACATACATTTGGAGTTTATTTGCAGTCACAAGAGGCTCTCACACACCCATATTTTTCTTTCTCTCTCTCTTTCTGCTCACAAATAATAAATAAAACTGTAAAAAAAATGTTTTTAAAGAGACAGCACTTGGGCTGGAGAGATGGCTCAGGGGTTAAGGCACTTGCCTACAGTGCCTAAGGCCCCCGGTTCAATTCCCCAGGACCCACATAAGCCAGACCCACAAAGTGGTGGCCCTGGTGCGCTCTCTCTCTCTCTCTCTCTCTCTCTCTCTCTCTCTTTCTCTCTCTCTCTTTCTCTCTTTCTCCCTGTATCACTCTGCTTGAAAATGAATAAATAAAATATTTTTTAATAATTGAGATCTACTGCATTTGAGAGACTTGTTGATCCCTTAAAAAAAAAAAAAAGAGACAGCACTCGGGAGGCAGAGATATGAGGATTGCCATCCTGAGTGTACATAGTGAATTCCAGTTCAACCTTGGCTAGAGTAAGACCCTACCTTGAAAAACCAAAAGAGAGAGAGAGTGAGAGAGCAAATAGGTGAGAGTTAATGATTGACATTTAACTATTAATATCTTCAAGTAGTTACACGACAAAGTTAGGTGCAAAGTTAAAACTATTAGTTAAAGTGTATTGACAAAACAGGAATCATTGTGAACACTCAAATATAAACAGGTTTCTTTTTAAAAAATATTTCTATTTAGTTGCAAGTAGAGAGAGAAAGAAAGAATATGAGAGTGAGAGATAGAATGGGCACACCAGGGTCTCTTGCTTCTGCAAATGAACTCCAGATGCCTGTGCCACTTAATGTACCTGTTTTCACATGGGTACTGGAGAATTGAATCTAACCGTCAGGCTTTGCAAGCAAGTGCCTTTAACTGCTGAGCCATCTCTCCAGTCCCTGAGCTAAATTGTAAATGTCTTTTATTTTCTGTACAGGTTGAAGCTTGCAGACTATACAGCAAGTTCTCTGCCCGGCCAAGCAGCATAGACTGTATTCCCTCAATTATTGAAAAGGTACGGTATTTGCTAACAGGCTCTCCTAGGGAGCTGAGCACGTGCTCTACCACTGAGTTACTCCTCCAGCACAGTTACATTTATTCTTAATAGGATTACTATTATAGGACTATACCCAGACTATTACAAATGATATTTTTAAAAAGTGATTTACATTTTAACATTCACTGTCATTAGATTCAATTATAGAAACAGAGGTAAAATCAGTTATTTTGGGGGAAAGCTTCTCCTGTGCGCTAGTTTTTAAAGTTATCTTTTTAAATTATAAAGATTATAAAGGTGTAGGAAAGCCCTGGCTACTCTCTACTTTGGTTATAAAAATATTGTGACTACTGCACATGAGACCAGCTTGTTGTAAATTAATTTTAGCTAATTTTATGAAATTTCGCTTGAACTGTTTCGAAACCACAAGTTGTAGGAACAGTCTGTGGCTGCAGCGTCACAGTTTCTGAAAGCTGTGCAGCTCAGGAGGGTCAGCAAGCAGGGAAGAGTGCGTGCCTGCTGTGAGGGCAAACGGAGGCTGAAGAGTCATTTCCAAGACTGAGGGTAATAGACAGGAATTTTCGTTTTTTATTTTATTTATTTAAAAGACAAAGAGAAAAAGAGTCAGATATATATAGAGAGAGAGAAAGGGCGCATCAGGGCCTCTAGCCATTACAAACTCCAGACACATGTGCTACCTTGTGCATCTGGCTTTATGTGAGTACTGGGGAATCGAACCCAGGACCTTAGGCTTTGCAGGCAAGTGCCTTACCTGCTGAGCCATCTCTCCAGCCCTAGACAGATATTTTAAAGCCCTTTAAAAATATATAGTTTTGGGCCAGGTGTGGTGGCACATGCCTTTAATCCCACTAGGGAGGCAGAGGCAGGAGGATCGCCATGAGTTCAAAGCCACCCTGAGACTACATAGTAAATTCCAGGTCAGCCTGGGCTAGAGCGAGACCCTATTTCAAAAAAAAAAAAGCAGTATATATATAATATATTTTTATTTGCAAGCAGAGAGAAACCGAGAGACATAGAATGAAAGAGAATGGGTGCTCCAGAGCCCAGTCCATGGCCCGTGCAAACAAACTCCAGACACATTTGCCTCTTTGTACATCTGGCTTTATGTGGGTACTGGGGAATTGAACCTAGGACCTTAGGTTTTGGAGACAAGAGTCTTAACCGCTGA
>PVHP010001879.1:60383-98947 GCA_004024765.1 Zapus hudsonius | reverse complement strand
GGGATGCACTGGTCTCTCCCCTTCCTATTTTTGATCTGTGTATTCTGTTCATCAGAATTTGCTCAATATAATCAACCTGTACTGAATAGCACCGTTATTCATTCATTCATTCATTCGTCACTGATTCACATGCTATCTGGTCACAAGTAGAAGCCCACAATCTAAGCTTGAAAAGCTAGTTTGGGGATGTAGCTCAGTTGGTAGAGTACTTGCCTAGCATGCATAAAGCCCTGGGTTTGATTCCCAGTGCTATATAAACTGGACATATACTTTTAATTTCAGCACTCCTGAAGTGGAGGAAAAAGGATCAGAAGTTCAAGACCAACCTCAGCTCCACAATAAGTTCAAGGTCAGCCTGGGCTACGTATGATCTGTTTCAAAAGAAACTAAATAGAAAGGAAGAAAGAAAGAAAGAAAGAAAAAGAAAAGCCAGTAATCAGCTGCAGTCCAATGCAATGATTTTGAAATGTACCCTGAAGAAGGAAATCTGTAAAGGAAGAAACACATCTCACATAATAAGATTTCCTTGTTGACAAAAACAGGTGAGTCACACAGACCATATTTCTTGGTACCCTTTTAAATTCTGCAACAGTCAACAGAAGGATGAGCTGAGGAGGCAAATGAGCTGAGGAGGAATGCAGAGCCCAGGCCTGTGAGGTAGGAACAGGTATGTCTGGTCCTCTAGATGAGCCCTACAACTCCCTCACCTTCATGGTGAGAGGAGTGGACTGTGCTTCCCAAACCTGGCTGGTGGTCAGAATTGCCTAGGAAGCTTTTATGAATATTTTTAATTCTGGAAATTTCAGATACATATGAAGAGTAGACAGACAGGTGCATCTCAAGCACACATCACCAACTTAAACCACCACCAATTCTTGGCTTGTTCCCCCCTCCACCACCCCCCTGCCTCTTCCCCCTCTGAGAATGGCTCTGCATTCTCCCCAGCCATCATGAACACACATATTCTGGAACATCCTTTGGGCCTCTCATCCAGGTGGTGTGTGATGGAGCAGGAAGGCCCGGCTTGGAAACCACTGTCCTGGGCCACACAACTTTCTTTTCAGAAACAAATTTCTGCTAGCACAAATGCCCCATGTCAACTTTATAAAAAAATAGCTTATATGTCCTATGTGTAGTACATAAAACGTTTTTAGTTCATTTGAACATTGATGGAGAGGAAGAGTAATGGAGATGTTATTACATGTTAGAATTTAAGTATGGACATGAGCTGTCAGAAAAGGAAAACTTGGGGTTAGGGAGGGAGTTCAGAAAGGTAGATCTCTGAGGTTCTTTGGCTAGCCAATGTAGCCTAACTGGCCAATGAGAAACCCTGCCTCATGGAAGGCAAACCCAAGGGTGATACTTGAGGTTGTCCTCTGGCTTTCACATACACACGCCACCACCACCAAAATGTGGATTAGGCATGCAGGGGCTTTTGCATGGTCCCCAAAAATCAAAAGTACACAAGCTAAAGCTTTGAGCATTCTGAGACCAGCTGACCCAAGCCAGTGCCAACATGTGGATGCAATAATGGGCACCACCAGGTCCCCGAGATATACTGTACACTCAGAAGGTTCTAAGTCAGTTGAAATTTTCACCAATGACAGTTCTTTCTTTAAGTATCAATACCTGTCTCAGTTTTCAAATTAATCCAGCCTCCTGACAGTGTTTTAAAAGAAACCACCCAAGTCTCAAGGCAACTGCATTAAAAAGCCAAATGGTCAGCCTCCCAAGTGTAGCAAAAAGAACCTTAACAGGAAAGACTATGGTACATTCTTACCTTGAGGTCCTAAAATCCTAACTTCCCATCAAGTTCAGGGATTACATAGCTACCCAAGCTAATGAGGGTTCTTATTTCAGGATACTGTTCTTAACTTCTTTTAAAATTATTTAATTTTAATTAATTATTTGCATGTGTCTGTGCATGTGCACACATGCCTATTCAAACATGGGAGCCTCTTGCCACAAGCAAACACTAGATGCTTATTCCACTTTTTTCATCAGTCCTGCTTATGTGGGTAGCTTGAAATTGAACCCTGGGCCAGCAGGCTTTGTGAGCAACTACCTTTAACCACTGAACTGTCTTCCAAGCCTCATTTTTAACTTCTTTTAACTGGAGACTGTATGCTATAAAAATGACAGTGTTCACAGAATTACATAGAAATACAGGACATGGTCTGGTTAGTATGACGGGTATCCCAAACACCGCCTGTCCTTGGTAATCAGGTTTTATGAACTCAAGAACACCTGGGATGCTGTGAGCAGCTGACAGAAGTGGGACCTAGAAATAGCTAGAAAGCTCAGAGCATGGCGACTTGAAAGCTCTTGAGTTGGCAGATGAGCCAGATGTTGCCAGAAGAAGAAATAACTGTCAGAGTCTGCTGTGTATTCCTTGGGACGAATATCAGGAGGAGAGAGTGATGTGTCTTCTAAGTTGGACCTACATGATAATTCATTTTAAAACATTAAATCAAGTGTGTTCAAATATGTAAGACATGAACTTTTTGCATATGTGTGTGTTTTATCTATGTAGGCAAACTTGTGTGCAGATGTGCACACATGTATGTGTATGCATATGGAGGCCAGAAGTCGATACTGGGGGTCTTCCTTTAGCATGCCACCTTAGTTTGAGACAGGGTTGAGGGCTAAACTAGCCAGCCAGCCCAGGAGAGCCTCCTGTCTCCACCTCCCCAGCACTGGGATCACAGGCACATGCTACCATATCTAGCATTTTACTTGGCTGCAGGGGATCTGAACTCTGGTCCTCATGCTTGTGTGACAAGTGCTTTACTGGCTGAGCCATTTCCTCAACTCGCAGATTTTCATTTTTGTGGTTTTTTTGACAGATGGGTTGATATAGAGACTATGCCTTCCTTCTACCACCAAAGGGTAATTCACAGCCTGCTTGCAACCAGCTTATATTTAGCTGATTGTATGTCTGAATTATTTTCCCACAAAACTATGCAAATCAGAAAAAGCAAGAGAATTATTTATTTAACCCTGAGTGGATTGACAAAAGCAGAACTGATCCATGCCTTAAGTACATTTTCCTCATTAAGATAATAATTGCCTGATTAATATTTTAATTTGAAATCCAGTCAAGGAAGCCTGCATTTTCCAATTCTTACTGACTGAAATAATCTACATAAAATTAATAAATATTCTAAGGAATATAACTCCTCGAAATAGAAGATTTATTTATAAAAATGGTTTAAAATTTAAAAGTAATTGCATGATAAAATTTTTATAAAGTCCCAATCACTTAATCATTTAAATATATTTCCTTTTGATAATTTCAAACATACTTATTTTTGTATAGTCATACGGTAAATATAAATTTAAAATCTTAGCTTTGTTCATCTAATATTATTTGAATATTTTTATATTGCTATGGCTTCAGAAGGCTAAATGAATGCATAAAAGAGTCACAATTGGCATCATTATTTCTTTGTTATTGGAAGTTCACATTGCAATGGGACAAATTATACATAAAATGTTTACAATTTTTGTATTCTTTTCTTCGAAGAGATTTATAGAAATAGGATAGCCATACTGATTTCCTAGAGTGGTAACAATTTATAATACAATCTGACTCAGAAAAAAATGCTGCTTTTATAGTCTATATTTACCAGTGATTCATAATAATCATTAAAAAATCTTTGCTAATTTCAGGCTGAGGAAATTGCTCAGTGGTTAAAGGCACTTGCTTGCACTGCCTGCAGTCCCAAGTTTGATTCCCTAGAACTCATGTAAAGCCAGACGCACAAAGTGACGCATATGTTTGGAGCTGGTTTGCAGCAGCAAGAGGCCCTGACATGCCCATATTCATGCTTCCTGTCTCTTTCAAATTAAAAATTATATATATTTGCTAATTAAACTGATGAGAAATTAAAGTTCATTTCTCTAATTTTTATCATTTTTGTTATGATTCCAGAATATTCCCTATGTCTTTTAGTCCCTTTGTTGAGAACTCTTTCTGAGTTCTTTTTCCAACTTATCTACCTTATAAATGTGTCTGTGCTCTTCACTAGACTTTCAAAATCCCATTGTTTCCTGGTTATTTCTTGATTTAAGCTTACTATATTGAACCCTCTCATGCTTGTGAAGTTTATTTTTGTGCACGGTATATGAGTGTCTAAATTCACTATTCTCTCAAATCATTGATGCGATGATCCCAAATGTATGTATTGAATAACCTTTCACTTCCTATTCATAAACAGCAGTTTAAAGAACAATTAAATTCAGCAGCAATTTTCTTTTTTTCTACTAAGGCGACTTCATGCTCGGAAAAACTAGGTGTCAGAGAAGGAAGAAGTCCAAGCCTCATCCCCATTACTCCATCCTGAAATCTCCAGTTATGAGTGTGTGTTTATGTAGAGTAAAGCATGTGTGTTTATGTATGTACAGTAAAACTATGCATGTTTATGTATGTACAGTAAACAATGCATGTTTATGCATCATGTTAAACCATGCGTATTTTTGTATGCTAAACTATGGATGTTTATGTATGTATGTTAGTGTGTAGAGGAGAGCTGGGCCAGGGCTCCAGCCATGCTCTGGGTCTGGTCAGTGAATGGTAGAAGTACAACCATCTGGTTTAATACCGTCCTTATTCAGGTTCTCATGTGTTATTGGTCTGTCTTTGACATTGGTCTTAGTATCTTAAATATTTTATTCTCTTGTTTTCTTTATTTTCTTTCATTCGCTATGAAGGACTCCATCATTTTAAGATTCACAGAATCAACAGATATTTGTTGGGTGTCTACTCTGCATTGGTAGAGATACAGATGTTAAGTGTCAAAGGAAAAGACCATAGAGAACACCGCCCTCAAAAAGCTTTCATTCTCATGGTGACCCACCCCCCAAATCCCCTAAAGATAGCATCCTAATAGACACATAGTGCAGAGCTCAAGGCCTTCCCAGCGACCAAGCACCACAACTAGAGAAGAGCTCTATGGGGGATGTTTTCCTACCTCCTGCCCTCACAGTGATTCTCCCTCACTCCATCTCTGTACCGGGCATCCCTCACTCCATCCCTCTTTGGCTCTCTGCCTGCTGCCTATGGCTACATTCTGCCTCTACCCAGGGCCTTGAGCAGTGCTGAGCATTGTTTACCTGGATCAACAAGTCCATGCAAGATGCTGAGGAATTCTAGGCATTGGTCCTTTGTGGTTTTATTCTTTAAATATAATTTCACTTCACTGCTAATCTCATCACTGACAAACCCACATTTCCTCAAACGGCCATAGGGACTTGCTGTTATGCACCTGTCAGTAGTGAGACACCCACTGAGGGGATTCTCAGTGTGCTTGAAGTGACCAAAGGCTAGTGGTCAGGGGCTTGGACACAGTGAAGAGGACAGTGGTGCTATAGGAAAGTTCTGCAATGCAGTACCTGAGGTGGGGAAGAGAGGGTATCAGAAGCCGGAGCTGTGACACAGCTGACTTGTTGCAAAGGCTGGTGCAAGTTTAAGTATGGTAGCCACTGCTCTGCACGATTCATGGTTTAGAATGCTCATGTCCCCAAGCTTTAGCAGGATGGAACCATATCCAGGCAGTGGCTCTCTGCTTGCCAGGAAGTGTGAGGGTGTGTGTTTCTACACTTCCCATCTGAGGGGATTCATCAGAGCCTCCCTCTGAGGACATGAAGATGAATGACAAGGAACACGGTCAATGTGACCCTGAAATTAGCATGGCTTCTGTTCTGCTTCCTTCCCACCATCGAGCAGTCATAGATGTCTTCCTACAAGTTCTTAGGGTGACATGGTAACACCAAAGCAACATTCTGGAAGGACACATTTATATTTACAACATAATGTCAACTCGATATTAGTGAGGACTATAGAGGCAAGGAAAGGTGGTTATTATTTTAATAGCTTTATTTTTATTTATTTACAAGCAGAGAGGGAGAGAGAGAGACAGAGAGAGACAGAGAAACAGAGAGAGAGAGAACTCCAGATGCATGCACCACTCTGTGCATCTGGCTTTCGTGAATACTGAGGAATCAGGTAGTTAGGCTCTTCAGGAAAGTGCCTTAACAGCTGAGCAATCTCTCTAGCCCTCAATAGCATTTTTTAAAAAAATTCTTTTTTTGCAAGGAGAGATAGAGAGAAGAGAGGCAGAGCATAGACACACACACACACACACACACACACACACAGGGGCACACACACGGGCACACACACACACACAAAGAATGGGCATCCTAGGGCCTCCAGCCACTGCAATTGAACTCCAGATGCATGTGCCACTTTGTGCATCTGGCTTTACATGGGTACTGGAGAATCGAACCCAGATCCTTAGGTTGTGCAGGCAAGCACTTTAACTGCTGAGCCATCTCTCCAGCCCCATGGGCATTCCTTTCTTTGAATGAAGAGGTCTGTGTGTTTGACTAAAGTTGAAATCAGGGTTATCCCTTTTTGTTCCTTTACCATCCACATGTATCAAGGAGCCCTGACTAGGCAGGGGACCAGTGGACTTGTGTTTTGTCACCAGCACATGCTACCCAGGTGAATTTGGCAAGCTGAGTCTTTATTTATCAGCTGTTGGACACAATTTCACCTGGCACTTGCTCTCATCTTCTAAGGAGACTGAGGACAACTGTAGCTGATGCGGATGTCCTAGACTCAGACAAACCAAAACAGCACATAGTAAAAAAAAAAAAATACCTGGATGTGGTCTTCAAAAAACAAGTTTTCTTTCCAGAAACAAGTCCCCTGTGGGATTTGCATAAAAGTTTAAGGAATGTCTTATGATGTAGGGAAAACCTCCCTGCTGACTAGGCTTTCTTTTTCTCACTGAGGTCACCAAATCTAACCTGAAATGGGTTTTTATTTGGAACTACTTCCTGTTCTTTCTCTTTTTAACCAACCGGAGAAGCATTTAGGGAGGTGGTTCATGACCACGAATCCCTGTCCTAGCAGAGTTCACTCAGAAGAGGCCAGGGCTGAGCCAGAAGTAGATGGAAAGGAAACCTCCGCGAGAGAAGGGAGCAACTCTGGTGTTCAGCAGGGGCGGCATGGATGGTCTGTGACGGTCACAAGGTGCCCGAGAGAGGAAGGAGATTCCAACACATGCTTACTGCATGGGTAAACCTTGAGAAGTATGTTGATAAATCCCATAGGATACCATCCGATCCCACTTGCAGGAAGCACCTGGAATGGCCAGGCTCATAGAGATGTAAAGCAGACTGGCAGCTGCCTGAGGAGGCAGGGGAGATGCAATGACCAATGCGTGGTTCACTCTGGGAGATAGATGAAAATGGTTTGGACCCGGCTGATGGGAGAGTGTTATATGACTGTGTGGATGTATTTCATGTCAAAAAACTGTACATTTCCTAGTTAACAATGATAAATCTTTTGGTTTGATATTTTACAATAAACATTTTTTAAAAAAAGAAAAGGAAAGGTACAGATCTCCAACTCTCTCTCTCTCTCTCCCTGCCTCCCAAAGCTCCCAGTGGAAGCACTCCCCAGTGTCTTCCTTACTGTTTATTTTAGGATCTCAAGAGCACTGCATTTCAACAAACAGCTGTGTTTATGTACCAAAAGATCCATTTCACATATTCACTTCCAACATTGAGGAACCCAAGTGATATCTTCAAGGCTACCCGTCATTTCTCATCTTAAATATGAAACAATTCACAGGGAACCTTTGGGAGAATGACTAGGAATGACTTTGGGAGGAGGTTTCCGCTCTGGCTGGAGGCGATCTGTGATCCACCTTTACATGCCAACTTACTGGCACTTCCGATTTTCCACAGTGAGAAAATGAGCCATCGGCATTTCCAGGGCTCTGTGAAGGGAACACAACGGGACGTGGTGCAATTTATTTATTTGCAAGCAGAGATAGGAGACAGACAGAGAGAATGGGTGTGTCAAGGCCTCCAGCCACTGGGAACGGACTCCAGATGCATATGCACTTTGGGCATCTGACCCTACGTGGGTACTGGCGAATAGAACCTGGGTTGTTAGGCTCTGCAGGCAAGTGCTTTAACCATTGCGCTATCTCTCCAGTTCCTCTATTATTCTTTATTTTTACTGAGGCAGGGTCGACTGCTGAACTCTGAGATTGTTGTTTCAGCTAGTCAAGCCAGCCAGCTTGCCTCTGGAATCCTCTGTTTCCATCTCCCAAGAGCTGGGATTACAGGCAGGTCATTATGCCTGCCTAGATTTTATGTGGGGGCTGGGGATCAAAAGTCCAGCCCTCATGTTTGCATGCATGCCAAGCACTTTATCCACTGAGCCATCTCCCCATCCCCTAACTTTCTTGTTTTAAAAAAAATAATTTATTCATTTGTGTGTGTGTGTGTGTGTGTGTGTGTGTGTGTGTACATGCACACACATGGCAGGGCCTCTTGCAGCTGTAAATAAATGATAAACACTTGAACCACTTTTTGCATTCAGCTTGTGTGGGTTCCTTGGGAATTGAACCAGGACTGGCAGGCTTTGTAAGTAAGCCTTTAACCACTTAGCAATCTGCCCATACCCCAATATATTTCCTTTTCAACATATGTTTTCTATGATATCACAGTATTGAATTATTTCTCCCTAAAGGTCACATCAAAGTCCTAATCCCTGGAGTCTGTAAAACTGACCTTGTTTGGAAACAGGCCCTGCAGATGTGATTGTGTTGAGGATCTTCAGATGAGTTTGTTGGAATTTAAGGTAAGGTCTAAATTCAATGACTGGTGATGTGCCGGGAAGGGGAGGGAGTCTTGATATACACAGAAGTGGCTTTCTGCAGGGAGAGGCAAAGTCTTGAAGAATGAATGCATCGGTAGAGCCAGGCACATGGAAAAAACTAGGAGCAGAGAGCAAGGAATGGAATGGCTTGAGCTTCTGGCCAGTGATGTAACAGAATACCTTTCTACTGTTTTCAGCTACCAAACTGTAATTTGTTATGGCAGCCCTACGAAACTAAGATATGAATTCCCTTAATGAGAATATTACCTGGTTTCTATTTTGGTCCCTAGTTGAGGACTGTGGATTGGTGAGTCACCTGCAGTTCATGGCACCTCCTGATCTATGCAGCTCAAAGGCACAGCGTACAAACATCCCAGGAGAGGAGCCCGGCTCCATTCCCATTCATAATTTCCTCATGTTCCCCAGGAACTTGGAAGATGCTTTCTTGGATTTGGAGAATTTAATTGTAGATATGATGAAGGTGTGCCTTGCACCCAAACAGAAAGTCCCATGACTTTCCTGAGAGTGCCCTGCAATAACATGCTAAGTCACATATGTATCTTTCCTGGAGTGTCTGGATGTGCCCTTGACTGAAGTCACTTGGACTGTCACTCTGAATGAATAAAGAAATCCTAGAACATTTTCACCAAACTAAAAATAAGGAAGCCATCTGGGGAGAGTAATCTATGGCTTTGTTCATTCTGCTGAGCCACATTCCAGAGGCCAAGAGCTGGTAAATAAATATAGGTTCAAAGCCCGCCTGCAGCCATCAAACTATCCCACCCAACCAACATGTGCCAGGGCCATGTGTTCTTGGCAATGTGACCCAGGCTTGGTGACAGACTCATCTTCAGACTATGTCCTTGTCTTCCCCCAAGCTGTCCTCCATAAGGAGGTTCATTGTTAGGGCCATGGGGACAGACATGCAATCTGACTTTGCACCTGACTTTGGGGAAATTGCAGACATGGGACAGAGTTCCTCTCACACCAGCTGTGTTTGCCTGGACATCTGTCTTTCAAAATATAGGGAGTGTCTAGTCAGATGGGATGAAAGTCAAGACAGTTTAAGAAGCAGGGCTTTCTTTTTCCTGAATGAATAGGGGGAAATGATACAAATTTAAATCATCATGTCTGTGATGAAGAATTTGCTCTCTCTCCCTCCGCAAACACTCTCTTTACAGTGATAGGACCCCATCCTTGTGCCAGCCCCCCAGTTTCAGCTGGATGTCTGGGTGCTAGTGAGGGGCATGTGCCAGGCTCTCTTTCAGTTTGATGTAGCTGCATTACTAGGATTGGGCCAGTGGGCTAGAAACAGACCTCGACGTCACTCTTCTGGACTTTGACCTCAAATACAGAGCTTTGGGCTACCATCCTCCCTCCCCACCTCTACACAGACACAGAACAATCTTGCTTCAACCAAGCATGTAAGGAGAGCACCCTGAAAAGTGATGCCTCAGAAAGAGGGCTGCAGCTCAGGTCCCCAAATTCTTTCATGGAGAATATGAAAGACCACCCTAGAAGGGGGAACAAACTTTGTCACCACGGTAATGGTGTCTATTCCTGTTCTGTGACAGCATACTAGCATTCAGAAAAGGCAAATTCTCATGGTCCATCATTAAACCTCCACAAGGGCATCTTCACAGGAAAGGAGCTATTTAGGAAGCATCAGAATATTGGACAAAGCTCAATGTATCATAAAACAGAAACTTAATTTTACAATGATCTAAGTGGCTAATAGAGTAATTTCTTTCCTCTAAAAGTTTCTTTGCAAGAATTAAAAACTGTGGTAATAAGGGGCTAGGTAGATGGTGCAGGTGGTAAAATGTTTGCCGTGCAAGCAAAAAGACCAGAGTTTTACTCCTGGCATCCATGGGAAATGCTAGACGTAACGCCATGTGCCCGCCTGCGATCACAAGGATGAGAGGTGGAGACAGGAGGATGTCTGGGGCTTGCTTGCCATCAATTTAGTCAAATCATCAAGCTCCAGGTTCAGGGTGAGACCCTGTCTCAAAAATAAAGTACAGAGTGGCTAAGGAAGATACCTAAATGTTGACCTCTGGTCTTTACATGCACACACGTACACACATGCATGCACACCTGAACGAACACACATATACACATACACATGCATGCACACATGCAAAAATCCCAATAATAAACAATAGACAACAGTCGTAATTACAGTGATGACTACCATGAATTATTTATAATGCTGAGCCACGGCTGAGCACTTATAGGGGTCCATGATCAGCAGATATATAGATATAGAAACCACAGTACAGAGAGGTGATCACCTGTTTGTGGCTACAGGACTGTTAAGTGGCAGCCCTAAGATTTGAATCAGAGTTGTGTGCAAATAGAGCCCATGCTTCCTGTTTGCTGGATCCTGCCAACATGGCAGGTTCTGTGGCTGTCGCATTCTTCCTAGACAGCGGGGAAGTCTCAATTCAGGCCCAGCCTCCTCAGTACTGTCCTTGGAGAGCTGTTACTCATCTGATGCCCTTGTGGCTACCCCAGGGACTATTTATACAACACTGATGTAGAGCTTGGGTGTCTGTGGACCACTTCTGTATCTATTATGCGACTTGAATCTCACATCTGTCAGGCAGATAAGGCCGGCACCATTATTATCCTCAACTGACAGTGGGAATTGAATGAGGTTATGTGACTCACAGCACTTCTAGTCAAGGTAAGCCTTGCTGGGGAAAGGACCCATGGGTGTAGTCATAGGACAATTTCTGGATGTTGTTATACACCTCCCCACCCTGGAGAACAACTTCCTCTGAGTGACAATCCCCTCATAGCTGTGGTCTGCTCTCAACTTCCTCATTCAGCCCTCTAGACAATAAGCCCCAAGATCAGGGCCTGGGATCCCCTTAATCATTTTTATTTCTGAATCAAGGAAAATGCCTGCACACAATAGGTTCTCAGCAGGCATCCTCTTAACTAGGGAACCACACAACTATGTCTGCCTTAGTCATACTAAATAACCATAGGATACAGTCTCAATGTCTTAAGAATAAACCTGTCTTTGATCCAGCAATCCTAGGAATCGGATTTTTTTCATGAGGAATTAAAGGTAATTCATAAAGGAAACAAAAAGGCTGCCTTGTACACCAAAAATGAGAGAGCTTAATATATCCAACGCTGAGGGAATCTTTTGAAATATTCAAGATACAAAGGAATACTATGCAGTCATTAAAGATGACATTTCAGGAACATATTCATCAACCAGTGAAGGTTTTCTGATGGAGTTACTCAAACAAAGCATTCACAATCTGAAACATTAATTGATGCTCATGCTTGCTATTTTAATGGATGTCATTTAGTACATATGTGATAGAAAATCTCAGTATCGAGAGCAGTTGTCTCTTGGTTGGTAGAATTACTTTTCGGTGGGGGTTACAGTAACAATGCTGGGAGGATGGGAACTAATCACTATGTACTGGGAGGTGTGGAGAAGCCAGTCCAAGGTTTCAAATGGGCTCCAAGAACATCTGCTACAATGACCTGGAAATGGAAGGCTCAGTGTCAACCTGTAGCGTTGGAGATGGTCTCAGCAACTCCTGACTCAAAGTCCCATATGAACAAGTGAGAATAAAGAACCAGCTAGAACAAAGGATGCCCCTGAAGGACATACTCAAGGAAAAAAAATCAAGACTCAGAAAAATAATTAAATGTTGTTTTGATGCCACTAGAAGGAACAGGAACCACATGGCCATGAGCTTCCCACACCACAGACTGTTCTGGAAGCAGAATAACGAACCCTTTCACAGATGCTTCTTATGAAGGTCGACTGACTGCTCTTTTCAAGTTCTCACTTTGTGTGTGTGCATGTGTGTACATTCGCACACAAGCTTGCACACACGTGTGTAGGTGTGTGTGCATGTGTATACATTTGCACGCAAGCTTGCACACACATGTGTAGGCCAGGAAACAGCCTTGGAAGTCTTTCCTTGTGACTGGCCTGGAACTTGTCAATTAGACCAGATTGGCCAGTGAACTCCAGCCATCTATCTCCACTTCCTTAGCATTGGGGTTGTAAACACATTGTCACCATGCCCAGCTTTTCATTTTTCTTTCATAAAACAAGTATACAAACATCACAACTGGGAAGATCTGTAAAACTTGTATCAACAAAAATAGTATCCAGAATATATAGAGTTTCTACCAATCAGTGGGGGGAAAAAAAACAAAAAAGAAATTAAAAAAAAAAAAACCTATCTTTCCTCTCATGTTCCCAAAAAGAAGTGGGAAAGAGGCAGGTATGTTGAGGAAATAAGCAAACAGCTGAGTCAGCAGCCCTGGAGGTAACAAACATGAAAAGGGAGGCAAAAGGCTGTGATTTCATATGAAAAGGGAGGCAAAAGGCTGTGATTTCACCCCTGTCAGGTAGAAGGAAACCTTTGAGTTGGTCACTCTGATGAAAACTTTCACTGGTGGGAACTTGAGAAAATTGATCCTCCGACAAAGCTGGTGAAATGCAAATTGGTCCAAACATCGCTGCCGGAAAGCAAGTGGCCAAACCTTGTAGGAAAAAAAAATAAAATAAAGCTTTCCCCATCTATGATCAGTAGCTCCTACTTTTTCTCTGCATGTGCACTTAGGTGTGCATGTTGTATGCATGTGTATGTGCAGATGTGTGTGTCCTGTGTGTACTTGTAAAGGCCAAAGGAGAGTGTTGATTGTCTTCCTCTCTGTGTTTCCTTGAGACAGAGTCTTTCACTGATCCAGCAGCTGCCATTTTCAGTCAGACTGGCAGACCAGCGTGGTCTCCACAGGACTGGGGTTGCGGACATATGTGGCCACATTTAGCCGTTTACATGGGTCCTGGGGAATCAACTGCAGGTGGTCTCGGGCTCTTTTCTTATGCAGTAAGCACTCTGAACTGCTAAGCCATCTCCTTGGCCCAGAACCTTCTAGGGGAATTCTGTGTGCAAGAAGACCAAAAGAGGATGCCTGGTAGCTCTGTTTAAAAATGCAGAAATGTAGAAGCAACCCAGTTGTCCACCTATAAGGGAAGGAACAAATTATTGTCATTATATATCAAGGAAGGTAAATGACACGGTGTTCATGAATCAAAACGGAAAAATCTTATGCTTGTAATATTGGAGAACAAAAAGTTACAGAAGAATTTGTATAATGTAGTAGCACTGATATGAAGTGTAAAGTGATAGCAAGCTAGTTAGCCACATGCATGTGGAAAAGTGTACGACCATGAAGACCACATGTGCCAAGTTCAGGATGGTGGTTACTCCAGTACAATGGGGGAAGGCCAAGAGGGCAAGAATGCAACTTACAGATGCTTCCATAGAACTGTTGGATTGTGGGAGCAAACTCAACGGTGCTGGTGAAGGTACTCACTATATTCCATAACACCAGCCCAGGTCTCGTTTTCTATCCAAGATGACAATTTGTAGGTGTCTCAGTAGACACCAACTGCTAAGCAGACAGATGGCAACTGTCCCTAATAGAAGTGTGAGCACCAAGACAGGACAAGAAAAGGACCCTATCAACTCAGCCTCACTCCTATCCTCACAGGGGCCCAGTGTCTAGTGGCTTTTAGGCCATATATCCTGGGTGGGGATAGTGTCTGGTATGCTGTGGACATCTGGTCCCTGTTAACTGAAAATGGCTATGTAACTGAGGTGTCCAACTCCAGGCGGCAGCAAAACATCGAAACCTCCGGTGAGCAAGCTGCTGAATGACTTTAACAGAAGTCTTTTATGTTCAAAAAGACTATTTATTCTATTATTCAACATCACTACAGCCTGTGTCCCATGAAGGGCCCAACCTCAGGCACAGATGACTTCTTTGAGCTAACTCTGCCATGGAACAATGGCTGATCCAAGATGGAGGAGCCCCTTCTGCTGAGAAAAGATGACAATTCCATGTGCTCTGTGTATGCAGGGCTACTGGCTAGACTCTTCTCACAATGGTTGAAAATATCCCTAGGGGAAAGCTGGGATTATTCTGCTTATTACCTGAACACTCAGAACCATGTTTTAGGAAATCATATTTATTTACTTGCAAGGAGAGAGAGAGAAGAGAGAGAGAGAGAGAGAGAGAGAGAGAGAGAGAGAGAGAGAGAGAGAGAGAGAGAGAGAGAGAGAGAGAGAGAATAGGCACGCCAGGGGGGAAAGGGCCACTGAAAACAAACTCCAGATGCATGTACTCCTTTTATCCACCTGGCTTTACGTGGATACTGGGGAATCAAACTCAGGTCATTAGGTTTTGTAGGCAAGCACCTTAACCACTGAGCAATCTCTCCAGCCTGGGAATCATATTTTTTGAGGAATCATTGCGTACTGAGTAGACTGGGTGATGCCAAAGTCACATAAAAGCAAAGAAGATGGGTTGAGGGGCCTCCTTACGGTCTGGTCTCTGCTGGCTCAGATCACTACAGTGCAAGAACAGTGGTTACCCCAATGTCCCCATGCTGTGCCAGACATCACCAACACTCTTGACATTAAACCAGCGAAGCAGAGGTTCACTGTGGGTGAGCGCTGGCTGTGGACACTGTGTATCCTCTTCCACTTTACAAAACACAAGTGATAATTCTTGAGGCAATAACCTGCTCCAGAGCACGGGCACCTGAACTGGAAGGCTGCTTGTAGAGAGGCACATCTGGCTCTCTATCTGCAGACCTCTTTCTCCAGGGATCATGGGAAGAGGGAGTGTACTCAGGTCAATAGTCCTGCTTGGTGGCAGTTAAAATATCTGTGAAGTCAACTACAATGGGTTCACACAGTGATCTTTAAAAGGTACGTTCAAGTCCAAGTCCTCAGAACCTGGGAATGTGACCTCAACTGGAAACTGAGTCTTCACAGATGTAATTAAATAAGGTTCTCAAGGGTCTAACCACTGGTTCTTTGGAAGGGAGAGGGACAGGTCTCAGAGACCTGCAGAGAAAACAATGTAAAGACAAAGACAGGAGTGATGCAGTCACAAGCCATGGAACAACTGGGGCCACCAGAAGCCAGAGGAGGAAGAAGGTGCATCCCCTGAGGATACTAGAAAGGCCAAGACCCTGCCAACAAGAGGGCTTCCAAATTATAAGAAGATACACTTCTGTTGCTTAAAGTTAACAGACTGTGGTGATTTGTTACACTAGCCCAGAAAACTAATGAATCTCTCCATTAACCTCTACCTCATAGATTTTTCTGGAAGCCAAACCAGGATGAAGGAGAAACAGCAAGAGAATAGAGGAGAGCAGATTTGAATGGGCCTATTCCTTTCTGTCCATACGACCCCCTACAGACTTCTGCTTGGCACTCAAACCAAAATCAAACAAAGAAATTGCCAGGGTTTTTCCGGCATGAGATTCTGGCAAGACCTCAGAATGTTCTTCTGAGAGGTGTTGTGCTGTAGGATTGAATTTATGACCCGCACTTCAGGAAAGAGAATTTATTTTGGAGAGATATAATGGCTTCAGGCTTTCTTTCTCTCTTCCTTTTATAAAAGGCAAAGTATTAAAAAAAAAACCAAAAACTTACCGTATGATCCTACCACTCCAACAGGGTAATTCCTCATTTTCAACATTCTTTCTCAATTTAAATAATTTTCCTCTGTTTCTAAGAAAAGTGATGCTTTTTATTAACTTTTGGTTTACTTAACTAAAAATTAAGTCAGAATTTGTTTGATTTCCATCTGAGACGTGTGAGGTCAGCTCTATAATTCTTCATGAATGTTTCCCTAAGGGAAATTACCCATTTACTGTGACATCCTTCGAGACATCACTTTTATTCCCAGAGGAATAAATTCTTTTTCCTCAGTACTTAAGACTCCATCAGCTATTCTTAAGCCCTACATTTTAGAACCTTTATGAGTCCCCAAACATTAAAGGACAAATTCAGGATTAGATGTCTGGAGCTATTCAAAAATAAAACAATAAGACCCCATAAAACACTATCACTTCATAAAGCATTGACCCTGAGCTCAAATTTCCTACCAATGTGTGTCATTAAGCTTCTCTTATTTAGAATAACACATGTGGTTACATTCCTGAAAACCTCAGGCTTCTTATCAAGCGTCCCAACCCAGTAATGTTTATTGAACAAGAAGAAAAATCATGACTACAGACATCTACATAATGCTTGCCCTGAGCCTGGCTAGTGTGAAAGGTCCCAAAGTATTAGTTCATTTAACCCTTTTAGCAACTCTGAAGCCGAGTACTTCTCCACTCTCAGCACCTCTGTTCCCAAGAGCCCCTCTGAGGGTTGAAGGCAGGGCTCCTCCTCTCTTATAGATAGTTCATCAGTCTGCTAATTTGAGGTAGGACTGAAGATCTGGTTGGAGGGTTAGGTGATATTATAGCTTCTATTCTGGTGGCCTCTAAAGCAATGGAAAATTATTGAATTTATACATATGAACACCAAAGTCTGTAAGGTTGGAGGGAGTCGAATAGAGAAGCAAAGTAGCACTCTTATCCCAGAAAGCCTCAGGCCATTTCTTTGAGCAGAGGAGGAAGAGCAATATACAGGAGGCAGATACTGGAAATGGTACAGAGAGCATCGCTATGGAATGGAATTCTTTTTAGCCATAAAGAAGAATGAAGCTATGTCATTTCTGGGAAAACTGATGCAAATGGAGACTGTCATATTAAGTGAAGTAATCCAGTCCCAGAAAGACAAATGTTGTATGTCTTCTCTCATTTGTGGTTCCTAGGTTTAAGACAGCCACATAAAATCATGTGTGTTCATATGACATGAAGGTAGAAGTGAACATGCCTAGTAGAACAGAGGAGATTAACAGGAGGAGACAGGGATGAGAAAAAAGAGGGTATTAGGGAATGGGGTAAGGGGATCTATCTATCTATCTATCTATCTATCTATCTATCTATCTATCTATCTATCTATATGAGCATATATACTCAATATACAATATATACCTGCAAGAAATTAAAAAAAAACTTTAAAGGAAGCTTAAATTAAAACTACCAATCATGTGGACCCTGCAAGCTGTATGGCTAGCCAGCCAGACCGAATGTACCAACAGTGTAATGGTGGCTTGTCTGTTATGGGGGAAACCAACTACTGACTGATTGGATTGGAGGCTAACTCCATAGGATGGAATTCCTGCCTGATACTAAAAATCTAATCGAAAACATATGGCTTGGGAGATCACAGGCCCTGGGGGCTGGGGGGGGGGAGGACTACTATTGTTGTCTGGCTAAATGGATATAGAATTCCCACCAGACTTCCCTCTAAATTCTTATGTTTATGCCCATGAATTGATGCTACTCTCACTTTTGGTTAGAGAAGCTTCTCTTTTCAGATGGTGATGACCACTGGGGTGACTCACAACTCGCCAAAGTGCTGGAGAAGTGACAGTAGAGTGTTCAGATTCAGCACTAAATGAGAGTCTCTATCATACCCTCTAAGGCTCAGGGACCATTGTAGAAGAGGTGGCAGAAAGAATATAAGAGCTGAAGGAAGGGGAGGAGTGCTTACAATACTGTCTTCCAGACAAAAAGTAGCCTTGCTAGTCATGACTTCATAGTGACTGATGCCACCTACACAAGACCTGCATAATACAAGGAAAAACATGATGACATCAAAATAGAAGAGAGAATGCTTGGAAAGAAGAAAGGGATTCAGTGGAGGGACAATATGGTGGGGGAAGGGAATATGGTGGAAAGGAATGATGATCATGGTATACTGTTTATGTTTATGGACATTGTCAATAAAAAGTTAAAAAAAACTAGCAATCAGGATAGAAAGAGAACTGTAGGGCAGAGTGCTCTGGAGAGGAGATAAAAAACAGCAGCCCAGATCCTGTGGGCTGATCCACTTTTGGATGGTCCATTCCTATCCCTTGCAAGTATACTTCTCTGTCAATGCACCTGCTTGCTGTTAAAAAAAGTGTATCTTTGTGGAGAGGACATTACTATCAAGGTGATATCCAAAGTCTTTCATAAGCGTCACAACCTTGACACTGACCAGTTAGGATGTTCTGGGATGGGTTAGGTTGGCGTCTGTCCATGAGTAACTAGCCATCCTGCAGCGGTCAGCTGAGCATCCCCTTTTCACCTCATTCTACAGAAGGTGAAACCGACCCAGAGAAATGAGAGAACTTGCCCAGAGAGGCACAGCAAGCAGACATGCCAGGGCTTCTGTATTTTGTGAGACCATGTTGCACTTATTTCCCAAGAAAATGTCATCAGAGCTCTCTGAGACTGTAGATAAATGTTTTAAAACTCCAGACAGATTTCTTCTCAAATATGTTGAAAGTAAAAAAAAAGATGGATAATAAGTTGGAAGAATATTTTGTGACAAGTGATAATTTTGTGGACTTCGTATTTCAGGGTCCATAAATCAGAGTTTTGGAGTACAGCCACATTCCAGTGCACACATCTCTTCTGTGACAGTCTCTGCATCACAGTGGCAGAGAGATGTGGCTGCTACAAAGACCATTTGGACTTCCGAGCCACAAATATTCATTATGAGACCTTTGCAGAAAGAGCTTGCAGGCCACAGAGCCAGGAAATTTCCTTGGAAGAATTATTCTTTCTCTGATGATAAAGCCTACGCAAGGCACCAATGCATGAATAAAACAAATTACAAAGAACATGGTGATTGAAACGATGGGATTTGAAAGTGTGGTTTGACACCAAGTACGTGTGACTCTTGATGGTTCTCCTTCCTCTCATGAGACTCTTTTCAGTCTTCTCATTGTCACTGTGTCTAGGAATGTGTTATAGAGGGACTAGGGGAAAAGCCTTACATTTATATATTTTCTACACATTGCATGAGTTCTTTGGTGAAAAGTTCAAATACAGGCAATACCAGCACAGGATGTTAGAAGTGATGGTAGATCTCTGTGGTTCTTGAAGAATGGCTCAAGGCTGGAGCATGTCTAGCATGTACAAGGTCTTGGGTTCAAACCCCGTATGGAGGACAGTTAACAGAAGGGACATGAGGAAGTTGGGGCCCACAGGTGGGGGTTGTATTCTGTGTTTTTAACTAGTGTGTTCATACAAATGGTGAGAACCATTTGACTGCACACCGGTGATGTTGCATGTTTTATGAAGTATGCATATGTTTTGATGTCAGCAAGAAGTTTGTGAAGAAATGCATACATCTCTTTGAGTCAGTCATGGAGAAGCTAATGTGTTTGCTCTTAGATCGCTGAGATGCTAAGATTACTTAGAACCTAGGAGGCTGAACCAAACATTGCTTCATGGTCTCCCACAGAATAAAAGATGGTGCTAAGGCACATCAGCAAAGCCAAGCATGGTGGCTGGTTCTCATCCCAGCCAGGCCTCCAGCTTCTGGAGCACTGTAGACTCCCAGGGGCTTGGAGCAAGATATGCTACAATCCCAGCTGGTGACCTATTGACTCCCTAAGAATGCGGAGTTGGAGGAGTCATCCTGATCACTCAGGCTATTAGGAAAATGGAAACTTTAGCCTGGGTGACAGACCACTGGCACCATGTGAGTCATTTATTTTATTCAAGTCAAGGTACTAGTCGCAGGCAGTTTCCTCTGTGAAAGTCAAATTGGACTTTTGTAGACTAACTTGAAAAGTCAAAATGCATCTTGCTTCTTTTCATAGTAAGCTTATGTCTCTTCCATTCTTTGGTCTAACTGATTAAGAACCCACTGCGCAGAGAACCCCCGAGGGATGCTGGACTTGCAATCATCAGAGAGCCACAAACAGGAGGAGGTACTTGTACCCGGTCTCCAAGGACGCATAGGAAGGGACCGGTAAAGGAATGGGGGGGGCTGATGTTTACCTATAGTCCTTAATTTCTCCATTACTGCCTCCGCTTAAATCTACTGTCTTCCCAGAATGAAGACTAATCCTTCGAAGTGCAAATAAGAGGACTGGGGAGATGACTCAGTGGATAAAGCAATTGTCACACAAATATAAGGACCTGAGTTCAGATCCTCATTATCCACATAAAATCTGAATACAGTGGCCTGTTGGTCTGTAATCCCAGGACTAGGGAGGTGGAGACAGGGAGATCCCTGGGATGAGCTCCAAGTTCAATAAAAACTCTTGTTTCAAAAAATAAGGTAGTGGGGGCTTTACCCCATCTAGACTTCTCCAATTCTCTCTACTTTCTCCTCTTTCTTTCTCTTAATCTAGTAAAGTCTCTCTAGACCTTAAAAAATAAAATAAAACAAGGTGGACAGCAATTGAGGAAGACTCCTGGCACTGGTCTCTGATTTCTACATGCATGCTCACATATGTGTACACCCCACACACACACATGTGCCCATACATATGAACACTTGTGCACATAACACATGCACACACAGGCAAAAATGCATAGAGTTCATGTCATTCCCTAAATTGCCTAGGCAGCTGCTCTGTCCTTGCTTTTACCTTTCTAGCCTCACTGTACTCACCATAGCTCCAGCCACAAAAGCCTTGACTGGGTTAAGCAAAATAACATAGTGGATATAGGTTCAAATCCTGCCACCCTGCCACCTGGTCTTGTTCAGGTCAGTGTGTGTACAGCAGTGATAAGAAAGCCTCTATCCTTCAGAGTTTCATCAGGACTGATTAGTTGGCACCCAGTGCAGATGGAGAGAACCCTCAGCAGGTAGGAGACCAACCCCTCTAATACTCTGTTTTCTGCTTCATTACCTTCACGCATCCTGGTACCTGTTTGTGGAAAGGTCTGTCTTCATACCCTCTCTCAGATTTTCTATTCATTTCCAGCCTAACTGTATTACACACAATGAAGGAAGGCCATCCCACCCTTTTATGCGTCTAAGCACTGCCAAGCTCTTGTCACAAACTTAATGGTGTGATTGTGTTTGGGTCAACTTGTGTGATGTGTCTTCCCTTCTAATCTGCACATGCTATGAGGGGCAAAGCCACCTGTTTACCCAAAGTAGTGGGGCTGACCCAGGCCCTTACCATGTGGTGATGGGATGTGCCCATCAGCCTACTGTAGACAGAAAGCTGAAACTCATGCAAAATAAGCTTCCCAGAAAGCCTACAGAGGGGTAGAGCAAGGGGTGGGTCTTAGAGGACAAGCAGGGCTGGGTCACAGGGGATAGGCTCGGAAGCCACCACTGACACATTGGACACAGAAGTGTCAGCACTTGTCCATGATTCACAGAGTAAAAGGGATGCAGGGAAGGGTGAGGCAGAGGGACAAGACAGGAGATAGGTGGCCAGCTAGGACCCTATCACAACGGTCACACATGTGGATGAGTAGGGCTCCACCTGCCACAGGTGAGGTTACGTCAAGAGTGGGAGGAGGGGGTCCAGAGCCTGGGATAACATGAAAAGCCAATACTAAAGGAGATACTGGGTGTTGTATTGTGTGTGTGAGAGTGTGTTGAAGTCAATGATAAGTGTCTTACTTGATCACCCTTCACTGAACCCAGTCTTCATTGGCTAGACAAGCTAGACAGCAAGCCCCAGTGCTGGGATAGAGGCACACATCACTTCGAGCTGCCATGTTGGTGCTGGGCATCCAGACTCAGCCTCGTGCAAGTACAGCAAGCATTGTACCCATCTCCCCAGCCTTCTAATTTACACTTCTTGCTGAGGAGTTGGAGGAAGAAGAGGAAGAAGAGAAGGAAGAGGAAGAAGAGGAAGAAGGAGAGGAGGAGGAGGAGGAAGAGGAAGACATCTCCCATTCCCTCCACCCCCCAGGAGGTTTCTTGATCTTGAAAGCCTCATTTGCTTCCGTTCTGGGACAGGGGCCTGTCCTTCTCAGGCAACAGAATTCAGTAGAAGGCCTAGACAACTGTGAGGGAGGAATGCAACATGCTTGTCTCCAGAACTCTGAGGAAAGATAGGTAGAGCAGGCTCTGGGAATGCCCTCGGAAATAGTTCTTCCACCTCTAATCCCCTGAATGGAGACTACTGAGATCAGAGCTACACTGAGAAAACACTGTAGTTTGTGGCTGTGAGATGAGAGAGAGCACACACGCCTTTTGTAGGTAAGGTCCTAGACCACCCTTGTCTCAGGAGACAAGAGGAAGGGGGTGGGTAGCCGGTGGGTGTTCCAGTCTGAGGTCTCAATCCCTACATTGATCTCTGACCAGCTGAGCAATCAAATAAAATGAAATTTCAAGCCTGGTAGAGCTGTACTTGGCTTATCAAATTTCTCTTGTCCTGGGAACAGCAGAAATGAGATTTCAGCCTGAAAAAAAGTTCTCAAGCACCTTGCAAAAATCAATAGTTAGCAAATTACATGCTAAAGCAAAGAACCCTGGGCTGTGGCACTTCAAAAGACACTTATATCAAATTATAGACTGGCCTGGAATTATTCAACTCCTTCCTTGATCTTAGAGTTATCTCCAGCATAAGTCTCTCTTATGCCTTGAATTAATTCCATGAGGCTAAAACCCACGCTCCTTCATGCTATGTAAATCACCATAGAAACCACTATGACTGTGAAATCAACCTTTTAGTTCATCTCCTTATGCACACCTCCCTCCACAGAGGAACAACAGTGCACTTCTATTTAACAGTTTCTGACCAACTTACCCATGCTATGACATGGTATTCATGGCCACCATTCAAAGCTTACTATGATTATTTTGCCCTTATTCCTATTACTGGATGGTAAAGTATTTCTAAACACTACAAGCTAATATAATATTAACAATAATAAAACACCTACCATTGGATGCTTGTTTATCCAAATACTGCCCTTCCTCACACCAATGCATGAGATGATAATAAACAGTATTTATAGAGTGTTTTCTATGAGCCAGACAGCATGCTAAGTGCAATGCATGTTTGAATTTCATTTTAAATTTCACAGAAACACCCTGGAAATGGAGTCTTAAAGCTAAGTAGCTTGTCCTAAACACAGAGCTGCAAGATAGCCATCAGAATTCCAAACTAAATGAGTTTCAGCCCACCCTCTGTGCATATGACCTGTGTCAGTTAAACTTGATTGACAATGTGGTTGGACTGAGGAGATTAGTAAAGCACACCTCCGGAGGTGTCTGTGAGGCAGACTCTTGAAGCAAATATATGTAAAAGTGGAGTCACTGGGTCAAAAATGTAAATAGTAATGATTTTTGATACATTCAACCCAAATTTGCTTCCAAAATTACTATGCCAACCTATAGGGCACACATGGAAAATAAGTTTGCCATTTTGTGCTCTCTTGTTGCGATTCCATTAATTAATTAAGTAGAATCTTGCTTCACACTGCTTTCTTTATTACCCTAAGGCTATTTTTCTAGACGTTTATTTCCAAGTTGTATTTCATCTTTTGAAAAGGTAGACTGTTTTTATGAGCTAATTGTATATTCTGGTGGGTGGATGTGGACCTTCAGAATGGAAAATAATAGGAAGCAAGACATAGTTTGCTAAAAGAGATGCATAAAATCTAAGAATTACACAAGGGTTTGTTACAAATGCTTGTCAACATTATACAGCAATCTATCTACTGAAATTTGTGTTGTCTTTATTTATTATCCATCTTTTTGGATATTGTAACAGCTTTCTATAATTAGCAGTAGGCATATAATTTAAAAATAGGCACATTTCAAACTTGGAGGAAAGATAGTTGTATTTAGGCCCTGCTTTCCTGTTTTAAAACCTAAAATAAATGACCGAGCAGAGATCGCTGATTTCATCAGAATCTGAGCCAATAAAGAGTTCTTGAGTTGTCTGTCAGACTTGCACATTTTCAAGCCGCCCTGCGTCTACCTGAGGCTTTGGTCCATTAGACAAGGCAGAGTCACACAAGATCTCCTTTGACTCCTGTTTTTGTTCTCACAGTAAAGGGTGCTTCTTGAGTTGAACCTTAGCTGTGGATAGCAGAGCTCTGCAATCAGCTGATGAATGACAAACCCACTCCTGTGTGAGCACAGAGCTGTGTCTTTACCTCTATCTACATTTCTTCTTTCCTAGATTCATCTTATTGGCTGAACCCAGAAACCAAGCATTCCTCTACAAAGTGCCCTAACAAGGTATTCATGGAAGAGTTCCACTGTCGACAGAAAACAGCTCTTTCAAACTCATAGAAGCAGGTGTCTATGCTTGGAACCCCCCCAGGCTGGTTGTTCTGAGAATCTTCTCAGAAAGGTGGAGAATGGATGCTATTCTCAGGCCTGGGAGTAAGGTCTGCCCCACATTCCCTGTTACTCCGTGCTTTATTTTTCATTGAAATTTACTCAAACAGGGGATAGGTTGTCATCTTTCATTCTCCAGGAAAAACATAATGGAAAAAGGAAAGTGTGTAACATTTTAAGATACTTGAGTCAGTAATGTTTTAGGAAGTCTGAGTAGTTCAGCTGGATAATCTGACTGGAATATTTTGGCAAACTGGCTCACCTCGGATACTTTCTCATTATTGCTACTATTTTTCACAGCCTCTGACAACACAGTATTCATTCTAGAAACCATAAGGTTGGTTGAGGGTTGATTTACCAGCATCTAGAGGTGCTGAGGACTCCACTTGAATAGGATTCCAGCATCATGGCTCAAGCCGGGGCACCCCAACTCTACCAGGTCACTGCCTCCAGAGTACCCCAGGTATGTGGAGTGACAAGATAGAATGGTGACAGGATGCAGTCACACATCTGGAATAGTCATAACTGTTGTTCCTTTATGTCCAGAGGTGTTTAACTCTCCCCAACCCCACCCCACCCCAAGTACAGCAAGCAGCCATCTGGGCTCTGCCTGGTATATTTATGCTCAGTGGAAGGTTTTATTTGCAAAAATATATGTCTGCTGCTAAATTAAAGTTTTGAAACCACTAGCCTAGATCAACAGTCTATTTTCTGAGAATAACAATTTCTTAAGAATTCATGTAGGAAGGCCATTCAATTACATTAAAGTTGATTAAAACATGAATTTGCTTTTCTCTCCCTTTCTGTTAAATGTATTTCTTCTGGCCAATTAATTTGACTAAAAAGGTCTCAAATTAGCATTTCCCTTCCATCAAGAATATATAAATGTTAGTAATGACAAGAGTTAGAAGTATTAAGGGGTGTTAAACTTATTCCTAACTTGGCATGTTAGGATGTGTGAACAGGCAAATAATTAAAATTTAAACATATCTATCTATATTGACAAAAAATTACTTCTGATGTAGGGATAAAGGACCACACTTGTTTCTTGAGGCTTCCCTTCTCTGTGTCTGACCATCCAACATGGTCAGTTGGCAATGTGAAAACACAGGAGGTCAAGCGATTCTGTAAAATCAGGGATTAGATCAACACATTGAGATTTCTCAAAAATTCCTCCTTGCGTTCATTCTTTTCACCTCTTTATACCTATGGGCGGTGGTTGGGAAGCTGTAGTTGGGGAAGTGGCTAATTAGTAGTGTTTGCTTTGCACATGTGAGGCCCTAGGTTCCACCCCCAGCATAAAAAGAGAAGAAAACATAAAAGAAACAAAAAAGGTACACATTTAGGAAGCACGTGTAAACATGATTGAATCTTACTGGAAGACATGGCTCACCTGTGCAGATTTATTGCTTCCATTTGTGAATAACACAGGTATGATCTATTTATATTTGTACATCTCTAAACATTCTCTTATGTTGTGGGTGTAGTGTATGCATGTGTGTGCCCAGATGCGCATGCTGTGTGTGTGTGCAGGTAGAGGCAGGTAGAGAAGAAAACGTCAAGTCCTCTCTTACTGCTCATCTGTGTATTACCTTGAGATGAGGGTCTCTTCCTCGATGTCAGTCAGTAAGACCTGGTGACTCTACGGACTCCCCTACCCTGCAGATTGGAGTTCCAAATGTGTATGGACACCCCCAGCTTTTACATGGGTTCTGAGGAGTCAAACTTGGCAAGTCTCTGGTCTGAGATGCCCTCATGCTCAACCACTCTTAACCACTGTGCCATCACCCCCAAATCCCTAGGTAGCATTCTGTTTAAAAAACTTTATTAAATTACTTATTTGCAAGGGGAGAGAGCTACTGTTAGTCAGTGGTTGCTCTGGGAGGGGGAGTCATTCTTGTCAATGATGTATCCACTAGTGTGTTAGGGGAAGAAGGGGTTTAATGAGAGTGAGGGGGCACAGGAAAGGGTAATGGAGAATCTATGTGATCATATATATTTATATATGGGCTTCATAATATATATTTATATATATATAATATATTTGAATGAACCCATGAACCCATATATGGGTTTCATAATATATATAAATATATATATATATAATATATATTTGAATGAACCCATGAACCCATATATATATATATATATATATTCTTTGAACAAATAAATTTTTTAAAAGATGGGGGCATGATTTCCACATCAGTTTTAATATTATCTTGGGGTGTGTTGGGAGCACAACAGAGAATGTCTGCATACCAGGTCAGGAAACTGGAACCCAGGGTTCTTTGGCTTCTGGTCTGGAGCAACCCCACTAGTTAATGCTGCCTCTATTGGGAATTTAATTCCCATAATTCAGGTTCAGCTATTTAAACGCACAGCTCCAAATGCATGCAGTAATATCAAGATGTTACTTATAATTTTAATAGGAAACCTGCCAAAACTAGTAAGGAATAGCAGGGAAACAAAAAACCAGAGCTAAAGCAAAGTATTTCACAGCAGCAGGGAGTGATCTTAGCGCTTGCACAGTTTCTCCTTCACTGGCATCGTTCCCTTTCTCACAACTCTTCATAGGCACCACACAGACACAACCAGCACCCCGCTGGGTAGCCAGAGGGCTTGAGGGCATTCTGAAAGAACTGCTTTTCTTAGGTACAACATAGTCTCTTCATATGAACAAATCATGTGTAACCTGATGTGTTCTCAGAACATAAACTTGACTATGAACCCCAGTCTGGTCAGTAGTCAGTCTGGATCTGACTCCAGAAGCTCCATTCTGTGTCTACAGTCAGTTTCCTTACCAACATGGTGTGCTTATCTTGCATAGTGCTATAGATGAGGTTGGCTTCTTTGTGATTTTATATATATAGATTATATATAATTATATATAATATATAAATATTATATATAATATGATCATATATAACATATATATATAACATATATATGTTATATAATATATAATATATAATATATATAATAATTATATAATATAATGAAAACAATAACTTTGTGCCTGGGTTCTTTAGGTTAACAACATATCTGAGGTAATTGTTGCATGCAATAAATAGGTTTTACATTCTGTGCTGCATAGACTTCATGACAGGAACTTTCAAAAAAAATCCACTTTACCTGTGTTGAACATTGGAGTTGTTTCCTAGTCAAAGCAATTTCAAAAAAATATCTGCTATGAACATTTTGTACATGACTTTTGATAGACACATGCATGTATGCGCACACGTGTATACCTAGAGACTAAAGTGTCCTAGGGGGCACACATCCAGCTTTAATCCAAACTGAAACTTTTCCAAAGTAGTCTTACCAGTTTACAACCCATCAGCATGTCCCTGACAACACTTAGTATTATGATCTTTTAAGGCAAGGTCTTATTCTAGCCCAGGATAACCTAGAATTTCGTTTGTAATTCAGGCAGGCCGTGAACTCATTGCAATCCTCCTACCTCAGCCTCCCAAATGCTGGGATTAAAGAAGTGCACCACCATGACAGCCTGACCTGCACTGGTTTCTCATTGTAGTTTTAATCTGTATTACCCTGATGATTGAAGTTGAATATTTTCTTACATATTTATTATACATTACTAGACCCTCCTTTACAAAAAGTGAAAAATCTACTTACTGCCCATCTTCCTACTGGACTGTCTTTTTGATCTATCAATTTTGACACATCTTTCTCTGTGTGTGTTATATGTATGCATGTGTATATGCAAATGTGTGTACATATGGACACTGTCATCTGTGAATTTCCTTGAGACTGAGTCTCTTAATGATCCTGGACCTTAGCTATTTTTTGAGTTTCAGAGTTTCTCCAGTGTCTGGTCCCCATAGGACTAGAGTTACAGACATGTGTGGCCACTCCCAGATGTTTACGTGGGTTCTGGAGAATCAAACTCAGGTGGTTTCAGGTCTTCTTGGGCTATAACACTTGCATAGAAGGATTTCTTACCTTCTGAGCCATCTCCTCAGACCTGGATACACACCTCTTTACAGTTCTAGATGAGGCACACATCTTCTCCCTTTTTGGTCCACCTCTTATTCTCTCAACCCTTTAATTAACACAGACTTTTAACTATGTGGCCATCCAAAATATTAACCATTTCCTTTATGATCAATACTACTTATATTTAAAAATATTATTTTGTACTCCAACATCATAAATACATTCTCCCTTTGTCATTTCCTGGCACAGTTAGTGTTTTCAATTACAATTTCAATTCACTTAGGCCTATGGTCTACCTGCAATTAGATGTTTTTTCTCTTTTCTGTATGTGTGTGTGGTGGGCAGCAGTGTATGCGTGTGGAGGGCTGGAGGCAGCAATGTCAGCTGTCTTCCATAGTCACACACCATTGTTTTTCTTTGAGATGCTGAGCCTGGAGCTCACTGATACAGCAAGATTCTCCTGTCTCTGCCTTCCCAGCACTGGGATGGTGGAAGGGCATGAGTCACCATGCCCAGCATTCATGTGGGGGCCAGTGATCTGAATTCAGGTTTGTGCAGCAAACACTTAACCATATCTCTCCCACCCAAGCCCTCTCCTCAGACCTGTCATGAGTTCCTGTATATAGGATGCTACCTGGGGCTGAGAAATTTTATGGGGATATCCTACTGGTTCTATTCTCATTTATTGAACAGTTCATCCTGCTCAACTCTGCTCAGCAGTTAAAGGCATAGCTTTAACATTAACGTGTGGACCTTAAGTATACCCAGAAAAAAAAAAAACTACCCAAAGACTCCAGGTTTTCAGCCTTCCATCCTCCTAAACATCCTGGCATAACTTCAGTCAGAATACAGAAGCCTAAGTCGAAAGATGAAAGGTTTTATTCTCAATTTTATCACTTCATCAAGAGACACAAAATTATTCTCCTTCCTGATTGGTGAGCTGTAGACATCATCAAATTGAGGAAATGATTGTCAAATCATCTCAGAATGAAATGATTATAATGCCATTTTATACCACCAGACACTGCTTATGCACTTCTCAAGGCCTGATTTTTAAAATTTCATTTTAACAAGATCCCAATTTCATTAACTGCACATCAGCTATTCTGAAGAACCACTGAGGGCAACACGAGATGGTTGAGATAAAGATAAACAGCTTTCTGCAGAGCAGTCTCTGGGCACTCACAAACAGCAAACACCTCTTTTTAAAAATATTTATTTATTTATTTAAGAGATAGAAAGAGAGAGGGGGAGGGGAGAATGGGTGACCAGGGCTTCCTGCAGCTGCAAACCAACTCCAGACGGACGCATGCACCACTCTGTGTATTTGACTTTACGTGGGTACTAGGGAATCAAACCTGGATCCTTAGGCTTTGCAGGCAAAGGTCTTCACCACTGATACATCTCTCTAGACCGAATTTGTTAAATATTTCTTACATGAATACGACATCAATGTTTTACCAAACACAAAGGACTTGAGTATTAAATTTCTACTTCCAGGTGAACCTGGAACCTCTGTGATCTCATGAAGGAGAGAGAAAGCAGTGAAGTCTTGGGTAGGAAAAGGTAGAAGTGGTGGCCATGTCCCTTCCCGTTTGCATTTGTGGCCACAGCATCTAGGTTCACGCAAGGCACAGCCTCAAGGACAGTTTTGCATACGGTCAGGCAGGGTCCTTGACCAGTCTAAGGTCCAGAAGTCCAGCGTCATAAACACCTACAGTTTAGCAACAACCCACCAGCAGGGGTCACTATCAATAAAGGAACCAAGTGGCCCTCTCCTCACCCCCACACAGCCACACCCTGGATCCGCCTGGAAGTTTGATGTTGAGTGGAATCTTACTTCCTACAGCCTATATAACCTTGTCCCATCTAGTCATCTAGAATCTGCTTGATGATGCATTTAGTAATTTTTTGAGAAATTAGTCACTTTAATTCCCAGTAGCTACTTATACTGAGCTAAACAATGGTGTGGAGTAGCATCCCTAGCCCCCCTTTCCCCTGACACTTCTTATCACAGCAAAAATGCCCGCCTTTCCCATATTTACAAATTAAGTATAGGACCTGCACTCCATTGGAACGGAAAATGTCAAAACATCTAATGTGGCAATCCTGTTTTCTAATATTCCCATTGAGCCTTTAATTATCTATGTGGTAAACATTTTTGCTTTATACATTAAATGACATCCTTTCATTAGGTATCATCCCCTATATATCCTCTTACAAAATCCCTAGGAAGCTGATAGTCCATAGGATGGTTGGACTTACTGTGAGGCTGCACCCCAAATACTGGATAGGGAGAACATCAGAAAAGCAAATCTGATGACCAAGTAAGCAGACTAATGAACCTGTTTGAAGGTCAAATGTGAGGGAGATTTAAGACATGGCTGGATTGACAAATGATATTTCACATTGGCAAGGTGCAACTGTATTTACACGAGTCACATTTTCCTCTAGGAAAAAAATTCTCCATTGACAAGGGCCCCATCCAACACAACATTCAGGAAGAAGACAACATTCTCATAACCGGAAAGTGAGAAAAGTCATTTCTGCAAATGTGATCTTGCCTTTGTAGGTCTTTCTTCCAACAAGTGGTCTCTTTTGCTGAAACTATGAAATGTGCCAATCCAAATATAATATTCTCTGCTTCCTTCTACTTAACACATATAAAAATTCCCAAAGTAAATGACATCTACCCCTTTACTGTTTCTGCAGTCAGCAAACTTCAACATAGAATAGAATGAGGGAAACGAAAATAATTGTCCCCATACATCTAACTGGGACAGATCATTTCTCTGAAGGAAAGAGTCCAGGCTTATCAACAGATCCGAAAGAAACCACACAGAAGATGGATGCAAGAGTGCATATGAGCCCAAGGGTGTTGAGCAGAACCCCAGGAGACAAGGTATCCAAGGACCAGGCTGACCATTCTTCCTCCCCACTCAGCTACAGGGATTCCTAGCACCTCCAGGGTGAATTAACAAATGGACACTTGTGACCCATCTTAGGCTCTTGATCAAGCCCCTGCATCTTATCACTGATTTTAATATGGTCAGCAAGCAACTCCACGGCTGAGAGTATATAGTCAACTTTGAATTACCAGGGCAGTCTCAAAAAAAAAAAAGCATTCAAATCATATACATAGTGGAAGAGGAGTGAGCCATAGGCAGGGCCTTAATAATAGAAATCAGCAAGTTCCAAAAGTTTCTATGGTGTGTTGTCTACTAAGAGAGAACAGATAAGAAATCCCAAGAACTCATGCTTGGGAACTCATCAGCATGTATTTCATTCAGCTTGGCCGTTCCACTCTTCAATAAGCCCAGGATGTCGAAGAACCTCAGAAGTACCTACGCAGGGCAGACCAAAAAGAGACCTTCTTAAGTCAAAAGAGGCTGAAAAGCATAAAACCACCTCTGATTTGTATCTGCAGCTTTCTGCTAGAGAAATCTTATTCTAGACAGAAAATTCCACATTATAATTCTGGAGGCTCAATTTCTCTTTCATTTTAAGACTTTGGTTGGAGGGGATTAAAAGCCAGGAAAAGGCTAAGTGGGTACCTCCTGGGGATTGCTGGTAGAGACAGGGAAAGGTCAAGACATGTAAATAGGGTGTATAAAGCGAAGGAACTCCAGCCTTGCCTGCTGGCATCAGGCTGCTGGAGGATACCTGCAGAGCTGCAGCCCTAACATGACAGAGCGGCTCCAGGGACTCTACTCTGAGTGAGAATTACTTAGAGCACTCACTCTGCTTCAGGTGTATAAGCAGTAAGATAGGACTTTCTTATTCCCATTTTACAGTCAGGAGACTGAGGATAAAAAGGTAGGAATTTGTAGGGCTGGAGAGATGGCTCAGCAGTTAAGACACTTGCCTCCAGTGCCTAAGGCCCTTGGTTCAATTCCCCAGGACCCACATAAGCCAGACCCACAAGGTGGTGGCCCTGGTGAGTTCTCTCTCTCTCTCTCTCTCTCTCTCTCTCTCTCTCTCTCTGTATCTTTGCTTGAAAATGAATAAATAAATTTTTTTTAAAAAGGTAGGAATTTGTCAAAAATCACACCTGTGAGAAGTGCTGGGAGTCACAACGAGAACTAGATCATTTTAATTCTAAGGCCTCTTTTCTCTTTACCAGAATATTGGTCTTTTTAAAGAAATAGTTTCACAGTGGAAAACCAACCAACCTACCAAAGAAGTTGGATAATGTTCAATTTAATACATACTAAATCTCACAAGATCACGGCTCAATCACTGACTGATCTCTAGTCTCTGGTGATTCAACACCATCATATACAGGAGGTGCCTAATAAATATGAGTGTGCAACATATTTAAAGGAGCGTAGGAAACGGCGGTCCAGTATTACTCTTTTCTCTGGCAAGCCTTCCCAAGAGAACCAAAATGTGAGCCACATAGGTAATTTTAATTTCACATTTCCTAGTTGCCTCATTAAAAAAGATAAAGAAACGAACATAACTGATTTTAGTAGCATGTTTTATTTCATCCAACGTGTCTAAAATATTATCCTTTCCCATACATAGACAATGTAAGGACTTATGAATGACATTTCATGCTCTTTCGTTTCTGAGTAGCCTTTAAAATCCAAGGTGTAGTTTTCATGGCAGTACACACATCTCCATTTGAATGAGGCACATGTCTACTGCTCATGTAGTAGACATGTCTAGAGTCTGGATTATTCAAACTTTATATCAGTAAGAACAAAAATAAATAAATAAAAGATATTTTTTCATGGCACTTCCCACCTCATGCCATCAAGGGACAAACCTGCATAGAACTGAAACCTCAAAGCTAGTAGGACTTGGAGCAGCCTAGTTGTTCTTCAGTGGATGGATTAGCAAACCAGTACATTCAAACGACAGCACATTACCCAGGAACAAAACACAATGAGTCATGAAGCAACGAACAGACCAGAGAGGGAACGCTACAGGCATACTTCTCAGTGATGGAGACAATCTGAAAAGGGTTTCCTGCTGGGCCTTTCCCTCCACATGATATTCTGATAGGATTAGCGAGACAGTGAAAAGATCAGAGGTTGAAGAGAGGCAGGGGTGAGAAAGTGAACAGGTTTGTTGTTGTTGTTGTTGTTGTTGTTAGGGTCTTGCTCTAGCCCAGGCTGACCTGGAATATACTATGTAGTCTCAGGCTGGCCTTGAACTCATGGCAATCCTCCTACTTCTTCCTCCCAAGTGCTGGTATTAAAGGTGTGTGTAACTATGCCCAGCTTTTTATTTTCTTCCCTCCCTCCCTCCCTCCCTCCCTCCCTTCCTTCCTTCCTCCCTTCCTTTCAGGTAGAATCAATCTATGTGACATTGTCCATGGTGGTTTTGTGTCATTACACATTTGTTAAAACTCATAGAATGATCCACATGGAGAGTGGGAGCTGCAATATGAACTTAGGTGAACTGTATTTGCTCAGCTGTGACACAGGACCACATTAATTAACACAAGATGCTAATAACAGGGGAAACTTGTGTTTGGGAATATAGGACAGGTATATGGCTCAGTGAATGAAGCACTTGGCATGCAAGCATGAGTACCTGACTTTGGAACCCCAGCACCCAGGTAAGAAGTCAGGTGCTGCGGCAGGTGTTCACAATCCCAGCCACACCTATGAGAGAGAAGGGAAGTAGAGAGAGGAGAATCCACCGCAAGCTCGGAGGCCAGCTGGCAAGGTGAAGAAACAAAGGAGGACTTGAGACCCTGCCTCAAAGGAGATGGAAGGCAAAAATCCACACCCCAAAGTCATCCTCTGACTTCCAACACACACAGTGTGGTTCAGGTGTGCCTGCATTCACACACAAATACACAGGGACACACACAGTGCTACATACACACCCCAAATTAAATTTCAACAACATCTATGAGTATCTGTCCTGCTGCCACTTCACTAGAGTAACCTCATCAGAATCATTTATATTGACACGTTTTTAAGGACAATAGATATGTTTTGAGCACAAGCCTTGCTCTGGCTCTTCCAGGGAACCTCCTCAAACATTGACTCTTGGGTACTTCAAACTGCAGCAGGATACAGTTGAGCCAGTAATCAAACAGACAATTCCAGGGAAAACCTGGAGGAGACCTAAGTCATGAGATAGGCTGGTGACATGAACTTGGGGAAGGCAGCTGGTCTGGCCTTCCAGCTGATTTCCTGAAGGCACTGGCAGGTTCAGGGCCCTCTCACTGCACAGAGCGCCTCCTATGGGTCAGGCCTGAGGCTGCAGCAATTCTTAGCAAACTGAGTGCTATAGAAAACCTGCAGTGCTCAGGCAGCTCAGAGCAAGAGGATGAAAAATACCAGAGGTGAGGCTGGAGGTTCCTTTAAACTCCCCAGGTGATTCTACTGCTCAGTGTGGTTTTCAGGCAAAAAGCAAGGCTCTAAGTGGTGTTTTAAGGCTTCCAGAAGGCTTCTTCATGCCTCGTCTCCTCTGATCCCCTCAACGATTGTTGGGCACACAGATTAGTGTTGTTATTCTTATTTAACACACAAGGCAACAGACATGCTGGAAGATTGGACGACTTGCCCAAGTCCCATAACTGACTGAAGGCCACAACGTCCTGGCCCTGTTTGACCCACCACACCATCCTGCTTCATAGCTTGGTAAAGCTCAGCTGTGGTTAGAAAGTCCCTGGTCAGTATTATACCCGTGATGATCTTGAAACACACCCATGCTTAGGCAAGCTTTCTGATCTTTTAGAAAGCCAGATTTCTTTTATGTTTATAGTTTACATTCTATATGGCATTCTCGCTTGCTTATTTTCTTGATTTCCTCTGGGCCCAGCGTGGTCCTCCTGGACTGAGTTTTTATAGCCTGTCAGGACCATTTAACTCTCCCAAGTAAGCGCAATGCAACAGCCTCTGTAGGTCTTGAAGGGAGGGGGCACCTGCCCCTTCAGTTCTTCAATTTGCAGAGACTGATCTGCTGTTTATTTGGAAGAGTGAACCCTCATTTCCAGGGAACAGCCACCATCCTACATTAAAATTTCAACCTGCACCAGAAATCCTTCTTCTGGGATGCCCCAGCTCACCACTCATCTGTAGGCTTCCCACTCCTGGGGGCTGCACGACAGCTCAGTGCTTATTAAAAGAAAAGGCACAAGGACACTTGAAGAAGCTATAAATAGTGAATTCCAAAATCTATTTGCCCCAGCGGCCAGGACTCATTAGACCTGAAGCTGTTTGGCTTTTCACATGAGAGACGAGAGCCCAATTACCACAGTGCACATACAAGGGAAATTATCTGGGTAGCATTAAGATTCCACTTGTAAGCTGTTTACTTGAAATAGTCCTGGGGTTTTTGACTGGCTTAATCCTTAAATAAATTAATTCTGAAAGGATTTTTAAAAATGGACCCTACAAGGATTTAATGAAGACCTACAAATGCACCACTCAAAATTCTCCATACAAGAAAGTTCACCTCAGTGGCTGGCTTCTCTCCAGGCCTGCTGCTGGATCTCTGTGTGCATTCTGTATGAATAACCTGTACCTCTCTGATCTTGTTTCCTAAGTTCCAAGATGAGAAACTGAAGGAATTCTATAGCTCATGATCAGGTCTGAGTTAAGGATTCCTTTGCCCCTATCTGTTGTGGTCTACACA
Source organism: Zapus hudsonius (assembly GCA_004024765.1). Taxonomy (NCBI): domain Eukaryota; kingdom Metazoa; phylum Chordata; class Mammalia; order Rodentia; family Dipodidae; genus Zapus; species Zapus hudsonius. The sequence goes on along the minus strand of PVHP010001879.1, from coordinate 62,701 downwards.
AGAGGCTGAGACAGGTTCAAGTTTGTGTGTGTGTGTGTGTGTGTGTGTGTGTGTGTGTGTGTGTGTGAGTCATTGTTAAACTTGAGTCCAGAGGGACAGACACCATGCTTATTCAAATGCTGAATGTGTAGTGATGTGGAGTGAGAGTTCTTATACTCTCACTTCTAACCGGCTTGGTTCCACTGCACCTCCACTGGACCCATCTGTCTCCTCTACTGTGTTAGCTTCGGGCATTAATTAAGAAGCAGAATCAGTCTGAGGGTTGCTGTTCTGAGCTGCACAGAGAGTGCGATGACCCACATGGGACTTGAAACCGAGCCTTCTTGTAGACACACACTTTCCACCCCTGTTCATGTGTGCCCTGCCCACCTGCATCAGCCTGCACTTTGCCTCTCTTTACCCACAATGCTCCTTTCTCCGTGGAATGCTCTCTGCTCCTGTCTATACCAATACCACATATCCCGTGAGTCTAGGGGCAAAGGTCCCATCCTAGCAGAGAGATTGTTCCCCCACCCCCAGATCCAATGGAAGACAGCCATTCCCAGAGCTAGGGAGATGGCTTAGTGGATAAAGGCGCTGGTTGCAGAGGGGGATTGGAGTTGGACCCCTAGCACCCCACATAAATGCTGGGTGGGTGTGGCAACCCACCTGTAAACACAGCACTTTGGAGGCAGAGACATAGGGTTGCTGGGCAAGCTAGTTAGCTAAGCTCTGGATTCAGGTGAGAGACCTTCCCTCAGTAAATAGAGGAGAGTCAGGGAGATGTCTACATGCAAGCACACATGCACATGTGCACCCACATTTACCCCACCACATACACACTCACAGGTGTTTGAGTACACATGCGAGTACACACACACAAGCTCCTCTCGCCTCTCCCCTATCAGTACATCTGAGTATTTTTTTCCTACATGGCATCTAGAGTGACTCTAGATGAAAATATATTTGTCTGCATACATGCTCAATGTTAATCTCCTGAGCTAGACCAGAAGTCGCAGAAAGAGAAGCATCAATTTATGCTTTGGGGGTTTACACAGTGCCTTGTGTCTCACGGCCATTTAATAGATAGTTGGTGCATCAGGGAGCCACCAAACAAGCCAGCTGTTATGAGGCTGCAAAATCCATCAGTGTGCCACTCTCCCCAAAACTGAATGCACAGCTGCGGCAGCTGCAGTGGCAAAGGCTGGAACGGTCTCAAATAGTTCAGAATCCAGAATGGTCAGCTTTCTTCAGAAGTGGTAGCTCCACTCTGAGACTCCCCAGCTGCCAGGGACATTGGGACTGTTTGGGAATGGTGCCCCTGGGTAGTGAATGGGTCTAGGGGATAGGACATAAGGTACTCAACCTCCATCTAGCAGTACCTCTTCTCCACGTGAGCTCAAAATATACTCTCTGACTGATACCCTCTGCTAGGGCTGCAGAAAAATCATCGAGGTAGAGCTTACTACCCAATAGAAAGAATAGAAAAAAAATACCTAAAAAGAACTTTCAGATGGCAGAGGAGCCATAGTTTCTGCTGAACATGTCTGCAGGCTCTACAAAGGACCCTAACAGAATTATCTGTCCCTGCTAAAAGTCCTCTCTCCCATGTAAAAGATGAACCATATTTTGGTACCTATTACATGAGAAAGAAAGACATTGTATCAACAGTTGTGCCAAGTATATCATTACAACATCCTAATGAGTAATCTTTCCCAGGAAAATTAAAAGATTTGCATAATCCATTAGACTACTTACATTTTTTTCCATCAGATTTCACACCCATTCAAAGAGTGACTGTGAGATTATGAGTGATCTGTCTAAGAAATGTCAGCAGGAAATCTTCTATTGAAAGTGGGGTGCATGAATAAAATATATTACTAACATTTTTAGAATTGTAATTTGTATCAAGTTGTCTGTCTTTGTGCAACTTGAAGTCTCTGAATAATTCATTATGTCCTTCCTAAAATCCCTTCAAAAATCAGATGCTGTAGAGAATATTCAGTTCTTTAAGTGAAAAAATAGCCACATAAGTTATTATTTTACATGGAGCTGCTATGGCCCACCTATCCCCTTCCCTGCCTACTGAAATCATCTCGGTTACAGGACAGGGTAATTGGGGAGCTCAGTCTCTTTGAAACACAGAGGTTCATAGCTTCTCAAAATCACCTAGTCCAAATGTCAACAGCTCTCAAGTGCTGGCATATTTTTTCCTACATTGGCCCAAACTGGATGGCATGTATGTGTTCTGTGAGTGGGTGGGGGGGTGGATGGGTATGTGCATGAGTTGCATGAATACACGTGTGTGTGTGTGTGTGAGTGTGTGTGTGAGTGTGTGT
>PVHP010001879.1:31303-60283 GCA_004024765.1 Zapus hudsonius | reverse complement strand
AGGGAATCCTTCTATTTTTTATTTTGAGACAGGGTGTGTGTAGGCTAGAAGATCCTCCTGTCTTAGTATCCCAAGTAGCTGGCATTAGAGGCCTCTTGTACTGGGCCTGGATCCAGACTGTTGTTTTTGTTTGTTTGTTTTGTTTTATTTTTCTTGTCTGGTCCTACGTGCCTCCTCTTTGAGAAGCATGAAGTAGCTTGCTTTTTACACACCCGACTGCCTCTCCAAGGTCTAAACATGGCCTTGTGATCTCCAAACTTTTGCTTCTGTTGTTTAAATGTGTTCATGCCTTTGATTGTGGAATCAACTCTTTCAATAATCTCTTTAATGTATTATGAACTATAATGGAATCGGATAGCTTTTGTCACCCAATGCCCAGTGAAATAAACAGAAAAAGAGAAAAGCAAAAGAAAGATTATTCCCAAGGCCCAGAATGTTCACTCACTGGTATATAAGGCTCCAGGTGCAAATGCATATTTTAATAGATGTTTTCTGGTGATAACACGAAAACCTTGAATTTTTAAAGTGCCTTTCAGTGAAGACCCAAATGTGTTCAAAATGGAAAGCTTCCAGGTGGTAAACAGAAACTCGATGCCTAAAGGTGTTCCCATGAGCTTGGCAGCTCAGTGGAAAAGAACCCCAGTGTTGGACTGCTTGCCACTCACAGCCGAGCTGGCTTCGTGCCTACCTTTGCACAGGGCACCCTTAAGAAAAAGCGGTCAGCAAAAGTTCATTTGACAAAAAAAAAAAAAAAAAAAAAAAAAAAAAAAAAAAAAAAAAAAAAAAAAAAAAAAAAAAAAAAAAAAAAAAAAAAAAAAAAAAAAAAAAAAAAAAAAAAAAAAAAAAAAAAAAAAAAACCTCCAGGCTCTGTATTTAATGGTAGGAACAAAAGATAATAGTGGCATTCATGGCCAAGTGTGACAAGTGAAATCCTTTATTACTTCTTGGATTCCACACATTTTTATCATATGCAATAGCATCCGGATGGGAAGCTCCTCACCTAAGGACAGTCAAAAGTTACTATGGAAACTAATCATTTGTCAACTATGGTAACTCATAGCATAGAAATAATTTTTAAAGATTTTTTTAGTAGTGTGATTCTTAAAGAACAAGACTACTAGTCACCAGTCACCATGTTGCCTGGATATTTCTTGGGTTAAGTTACAAAAGAAGACTTATATAAAATACAAGGAGGGCATCTCTCTCTCTCTCTCTCTCTCTCTCTCTCTCTCACGTGTGTGTGTGTGTGTGTGTGTGTGCGTGTGCATGTGCACATGCATGGCATGTGCCATGGTGCACACGTGGAGGTCAGAGGACAACCTTGGGATAAAGAGACAGGGTCTCTTGTTTGCTAGCTTCATACATCAGGCTAGCTAGCCCACAAGCTTTGGGATTCTCCTGTCTCCTCTGATCTTACAGTGAGTATCATGCTGGGATTACAGCTGTCGGTTCTGGAGATCTAAACTCTGATCATCAGGCTTTTGCAGCAAACACTTTCAAACACTGAGCCATCACCCAGACCCAAGGTGAGGCATTTTATAAGACATTTGTGAATAGCATCCACTGCATTTGTAGGTAAAGCGAGAACCTTGCTTGTCTAGTCAATGATGTCCAAGTGCGGTGTGCAGGGCATGCAACCCACACACACTCTTCCAACAGTGTCTCTATAGAAAGATGGAAAGCACCTGCTATGTTCAAAATGTCATGCTGGATGCTCTGAAGGACACAAACCCTGCCTTCAAAGAATTGACAATCTACTTAAAGGAATAACTGTGGGGTTCTAAATACTAGGGGGCAGTGTCTGTTTTGGACATTGTCTTCTAAGTGTTCAGAATAGACATTCCAACAGGTTTGGTTATTTCTGTGGTGGTGAGCTGGGGGTTCTCTTCAACACAAGCAGGCAGGAAAGAGCTGCTAATTGAATTCTGCCACTCTCAGGTGGGAAGGCTCAGAAGCCCATCTTTCCCCAGGGGCCCCTGGCATGACAGGATTCCTGGGTGCTAGGCTGTGCTTGGATTCCTGACCCTGGGAAACCAGAAGATACACATGCTATTATGTTAAGCCACTGCATTGGGGTAATTTGTTCTGGGCAATAGACAGCTGACATATCTAATGTTTACACTGCACATATACACATGCTCTGTAGATAAGTCTATAGTACTTGGCATCAAAAGAAATCTTCTAACCCACACTTTTATGAAATAAAAAAAATCTTCATATTTCTCAAAGCTTACACTATGCACTTAAGATCTATGTGTTTTATGATGTGTGAGCTCAATAAAGGAAAGAAGAGAAACATAATTTCCTTCCATTTTACCTTATATATAAATCAGGATTTTCATAAAATAGGTTTGTTTAAAGTGCAATTTACTGTTCTGTGGTAGGCAACTTCTGAGAAATTCTTGGCCTGGAGTATTCATTTTTTTCAAGGATTTCTCCCCTGCAGTTAGGGCTGCACCCATTATTTGCTTCAAAAGTAGGGAATTCAGGTTGAGCATCTATGAGCCAGAAATTAAATGCTCCTGAATCTGAATATTTTAGGGGACCACAAGACACTTAGGAAGATTTAGGATTTGGAGGAATTTGGATTTTGGATTTTGGGATTAGGAATGCCTAACCAGTAACACCTATGCAAATCTAGAAACCCCCCCCCCCGCAAAAAAAATTGAAATGTCAAATACTGATTCCAAACATTTCAGGGAGACTCAATGGGTACCACACAAGCAAGTCACATGCTGTCACTTTTTGTTTGGGATAATTTGTTACACATTAATACAAAATTGATATAGTGGTCCATATCATTCTCTACAACAAAACAATTTAAAAGCCACATAGAAGTAAATATAACCTGCAACAGAAAAAAGGCTGACAGAACCCTCTAGGGCTAAGACTTTAATTTTCTCATTAATTTTCCCTAAACGTTTGCTCTGGGAATCTAGCTATAGACAAAACACTAGTTTCTTGCACTAAGAAATTCATGACAACAAGTTAGAATGAATATAATACAAAGAGATTTTCCTTTTTAAATTTAAAGACATTGTGTGCATAAATTTTCTATATGTGACTTACATAGCACTAATGAATAAGAAGGATATTTCTGTAAGCTCAGGTAGAAAAATCTCCTAACATTGGATTAGTCCTAGAAAAAAAAAGCCTGGCAATCAAAAACAAAATATTAGATTGTCTTTTTAAAGTTATATAACCACGGAGAAGTTACTTCCCATTTCCTGATCTATATAATGGAGAAAATAATAGTAGCTCACTGAGGGCAGTTGCGGTAATTTACTTTTTCCCTTTATTATTTTTTTTCATGTGTATGTGTGTCTATGGAGAGGGGCACAGAGACTAGAGGTTGCCAAGCCATACGGTGGCACACGCCTTTAATCCCAGCACTTGGGAGGAGGAGGAGGTAGGAGATCACTATGAGTTCTAGGCCAGCCTGAAACTGCATAGTGAATTCTGGGTCAGCCTGAGCTAGGTCGAGATCCTGCCTTGAAAAAAAAAAAGGAAGAAAGAAGAAGGAGGAGGAGGAGGAGAAGGAGGAGGAAGAAGAAGATGAAGAAGAAGGTGGCTAGAGGTTGGCATTAGGCGTCTTCCTCAATTGCTCTATCTCTTTTGTTGAGGCAGGCTCTCTCACTTAAGCCCAAAGTTCACTAATTTGCTAGTGTAGCCTAGCCAGCTTGTTCCAAGGATCCTCTGCCTCCTTTTCCTGAGCACCAGGATGACAGGCAGGCAGGTACATCCACGAGCATTTACTGGGAGTCAGAGATCCAAACTTAAGTCCTCACACTTCTACAGTAAGTGCTTTATCCACTAAGCCATCTCCCCAACCTTGTGAGAATTTACTTCTAAAAATAGGTATTGGACATTATTTCTTTGAATAAAGGCAACAGATGGTAGATGTACAAATGTTTTAAAATTGTTCTTAAAGTATCTTCTTTTCTTAAATAGAATAAGCTGTCATACTTTAGCATCCTCTCAATGATTACAGTAATGACCCTGGCTCTGTTATTATACTATTTTGGTCCACAGAGGGGGCTTGTGAGTTCTACAAGGCTCTTGCTTCTACAAGCGGCCTTGTGTGATTTTGTTTCTGTGTGGCTATTTAGCCGGCTGAAGTCCAGTTCTGTTCTCAATGAGTCTTCCATTTCACGACCCTCCCGTTTTCTGTTGACATTTAATGCAGGAGAGAAAACAAGCCACTCTGTTTTAAGCAATGACGAGGGGTGTTGCCTTGGCTATGGTGGAGGGTACATGGACTTCCGTGCAGCTCAGTGATTGCTGGGTGTCTGATATGGTCCCAGTCAGACCTCAGCAGCAGCAGCAGATTATCTGGAACTCACTGACTTCCTTTAGCTAATATCAAATAACAAAGAGTGCTTGATCCCATCAGAAGCCTTTTCTCACAGGAAACTAAGCGTTTTGGTATCTCATAGGTTCCTCTTCTATAAATAGAAAAATGAGTGGAGTTTTAATGGAAGGAGAAGGAGAGAAGATACACATGGTATTCAAAGGTTGCCAGGAAGCCAGGAAACACTGGCATCCTTTGAAACATTCAATTAGTAATCTTCAACACTGCTATAAGGAAACGCTCCCAAATCACATTGTATATAAATATGTGAAGCTCCACTCACTGTCCAGACATCTGCCATCAGGTGAAAGGAGCAAGAAGATAATCATGTGTTAGACAAACTTTATAGTGTGTCAAGTAGGTACTAAAACAAGGGAGGGAGAGAAGAGGAAGGGAGGCAAGGACAAAGGGAGAGAGAGAGAGAGAGAGAGAAAGAATATGACTATGGGCATGGCAGGGTCTCTTGCCACTCACTGTAAACAAACTCCAGGTGCATGTGCCACTTTGTGCCCCTGGCTTTACTTGGGTACTAGGGAAAGAATGTGCCTCTAACTGCTGAGGCATCTCCCCAGCCAATCAGGTACATTCTATTAAACATTTTCCTGACTATAAACTAGAGTATAGACACTTTAGAAATATGTAGCTTTGGAAATTGTGTGAAAATAGGAGCATCTTTCAACATTAATTAGATGCCTATGGATGAAACAATTATTGACTCATTCACTGAAACTATACAGCATTTTATGGCCATAACATTTTACAAGTACAGTTAAGCTATTTGGAAATACTTCATAGATCTATCTTTCAAATTTCTGAAAAGCCTGCATGTATATACTAGAAATGACTTCGCAAACATAATGTTATTTCAATCCAGTAAACAAAATCTATGCGTAACCAGCACCTTATCATTTAACACCACGATGATGGATTCTCAAGGGAAACACAGCACTCAATGCCCAATAGTACGTGAGTCAGATCCCGTGATCCATACCCACTTGCCTTCCCAGCCTTCAATTCCTCTCATGACATTAAAGGGTTTTCCCACTTTTCAACATGGTACTTCTTTCTCCCCATAATGAAGATAGTGTTGTGCTCCTCTTGGCCCATTAGTATCTCCTGATTGAGGTGTCTTGTAGCATCTTTCCAGGTCCTTCCTAAAGTGTGCTATTTTCCAAGATGTCTTTGGGCAGAAATAATCCCTTCCTGCTCTCACCTGCATGGTACTCAGTACAATCACCCAGCGCCTCACAAGAGGGTGTGTTCTGAGAAAGGCATCACTGGGTGACTTCTTATTACACAGTATACTTACACAAACCTATATGGTGTAACCTACTGCACACTTTGGTGGTATAGTGAGGGGACTTGTTTTTAAGGCCAGAACGAACGAAGCAATTCAAGACTAAATCCGGCACAGGAGAAAATGATTCCATTAAGAAATGTAAACATGGGTTACACAAGACTGTTGCCAGCATAGCACAGAGTTCTGCTTTACCGTAAACTTTGTATGTGAGTGTATGCGTAGCAGGAATACATTCTCAACTAATGATCACAGGGCACTGAATGCAGAAAGTAGTGACACATTTGTTTAGCATTACCCAGTTTTAGGTATGCGCTGGCGTAGGACTGCCAGCATAGTTTTGCTTACATCAGCATCATTACAAACCTGTGATTAATGGACTATGGCTTTGATGTCACTAGATGAGAAGAATTCTCATCTCATTGGAGCAGTCATGTTTGCAGTTGGTCTTTGAAGCATCAGTACACAAAGTGTGGCTATACCTGGCACGCTCATACATGACCTCAGAACTCCAGGTTTTCTTACAGTAAGCCCGTGGCCTTCCTTCTACTCACCTCCCATTCCTACACAGGAAACCTTCAGGTCACCTGCCACCACTGTCTGTCCACAAGAGCTAATCCTAAACTTCTGCATATAACGACCTTCTTAAACATAACCTGAGTAAATTTAACCACCAACAATATCATGGAAATCCTAATAACAAAGTCAAGGGAAGAAAAAAAAAAGATCCTATTTTTAACATTGTCTAACAGAACAATTCCTTATGACTCTCGGTAATAGTTTTAAGGTTAGGAAAAAAATGTCTGGTTTAGCCCACTCTATGGAAACTCCTAAATGTTAGCCAGTGAGTTTTAAAAGCATGAAATGTCTTTTTTTTCTCCCTGTGGCTTTATATAGAACCATAATAATTGCAACATGAGCTCAGGGACTCTGTGATGCCTGACACTAAACTCCCGCTGAGGGATTCCACGTGGTGGCTTATTATCAGTCTCACACAGAACAAATGTGGTCAAACCATAAAAATCTGCTGTGGGACCCATAAGTATTTTAGGGGCTTATGTAAGCTTAGGATTGTGATATTTAAGTGATAACCTAGAGGCAGTGCTGATGGGAAATCTTAGTGAGCCAAGCATTTTCAATAATGTCACTGTACATTTTGATAGGACTCATGTTGTCCTACTACCTTGAGAACACGGATATGAATGTGTGGCATCAAGTGGAAACATTATTGCTTGATTTTTGGCATGACCAGTCACCTCAAAAAGCCTCTGTGGCTCTTCATACGTGGCAGGCACACTGCCCAAGTATCATGAGAAGTGTCTGGGGAGGCAGCTCCACGAGGTCTTCCTCTGCTGCCTGCCTCTGGATTTGCTTTGGTGTGGAAGAGGGGAAGGATTTTTTTTTCCTTTCACATCCAAACCCAGAATCGCAAAACAGTCAAATGATTTTTGTTGCAGACATCAAGATAAGCGACAGAGGAAACAATAATAGCCAAAAGGCTGAGACCCCAAACCTTTTGGTTTCTCTTGATGCAGCAAAAGTCTCTTAATAACACGAGAGGCAGGAACACCTTCCCCAAGGCCTTCTTACTGACAATCATCTGTAACTGACTTTGCTAATCTCTACAGTGGAGGAGAGCACATGATTAAAACCTAGCTTTAAAAACCCTTCTCTTTCACGTCTTTGTTCATCCAACACTCTTACCGGAACCACTGCAAGGGAGATGCCTCAGCAGTTAAAGGCACATTTTTTCCCCAGAACCCATGTAAAGCCAGGGGCACAAAGTGGCACATGCACCTGAAGTTTGTTTACAGTGAGTTGCAAGAGACCCTGCCAAACCCATAGTCATATTCTCTCTCTCTCTCTCTCTCTCTCTCTCTCTCTCTCTCTTTCTCTCTCTCTCTCTCTCCTCATTGGCGAGCCTGTGCTAAATTTCTGCACTCCCCAGTAACCAGCATTGCAATGAGCAAAGAACTCAAGAGGGAACAACCAGGAGCAGCCACAACCTACCTGCATAGACAACCCCCCCAACCCAGACATTTGCACACACCTTGCCCTTGTGGTTATTTATCACAGCATGGGCTGGGGAAGGGGTGCCATTTCTCAGTGGAAAACTGGAGGTTCAGGAATGGCAGAGAAATGCACAAGGAACTACATCCATTAAGTGTCAGGTTTTTTTTTTTTATTGTCAAACCACAATAGCACTGAGGTCTGTTGACCATGTACTTGTCACATGGTCAATCTGTATTCCAAGGAAGGTTGGTCATTTCTCTGGTAGAGAAAAAAAACAGAGAAACAGGGTATCCACAAAATGTCCCCCAAATTCCAGAGCCCCAACTCCACCTCAGACTGTCAACTGTCTGCAAACCCCAGATGTCTGCCTTCCAGCCCCCGCTGGCTTTCCACTAGATCACTGTGAATGTACCCGGGTGGTGGGACCCTTGGAGAAACCTCCCTGGGGGAGGCACTCCTAAGCAGAGTTCCTACAACCACTGCCCAGGGCTATTGACAACATAGCCCATTGCCCGAGGACCTCCACCTTTGCATGATTCATCCCCTTGGGGATCAAAACTGGCACAGCTGCCCTGTCCTTCCCAGGAGCAGACCTCTCCAGGATTTGCAGGCAGCCGCCTCCCTCTCCACCTCCTCACCACAGCCAGGGCTCCTGACTGGGCTGAGCAGCTCCTGCTGAATGTTCCCCTTTGTCTCTGGAGCCCTGGGCTGGCTCTGGCTGCTGGAGAGCCTGAACAACAATGATGAATCAGAGTATTTATTTTTGAGGTTTTCTCCAAGCTGCCTCTTCATCAGCTCTTAAATAGCAGCATTCAAGCTGCCACAGATACTTCCAGAAGTTTGCTGGTCTGGGGTTCTGAGGGGGAAGAACCTTGCCTTCCTGGCAACAAACATAGCAGATTGGTAGCACCCCAACTGAAGGAGAAATACAAGCTGAATTTCTCGGAGAGAAGGGTGGCCTAAATGTTTAAATTGATTAAGCGATGTTTTAAATTGTTTCCAAATCCCCCAGGTTGTGAGAGCAATGGTGGATTTCTATTTCTAAGTGTGGTGACCTTTTCTAAAACTGTTCTATGCTTTTCGCTCTTCCTTAATTGGTGCCACCAAGGACTCTGTCCGTTGCTCGATTCAGGACAAGAAAACTCAGCTTTCAGATCTGAACCAAAAGAATCCTCTATAGATACAGGGTGGTTTTCTGATGTAAAAATTTCATTGGAAAGTTAACAGCTTGTATGAAAATGGAAAGCATAAATGAAATAATGGAATAAGCAGCTTCTAAAAGAGGGGGAAATGTGGGCTGGGGAGAAGGCTCAGTGGATAACACACTTGCTATATAACATGAGGGACTTGAGTTTGATCCCCAGCATCCATGTAAGGGCCAAGTGGGTGTGACAGCCCATCTATGATCCAAGCACTTGGGAGTCCAAGACAGGGATCCTTAGAGAAAGCTGGCTAGTTAAACTAGCTGAGTTGGTGAGTTCTGGGTTCAAAGTGAGAGACTCTGATTCAATACATAAGTGGAGAGCAATTGAGGAAGATAGCCTCTTGCATCCACACATATGCACACCCACATACACAAGTGTGCCCGTATACATGGAAACACATACGTACCATGCACACGTACATGTGCAAAGATATTTTAAAGGTTAATGGAAGAATCACTCAGAAATCTGAAATTTGTTTTCTTGCTTCCTGATTTCCACCCCTCATAATGCATCAAAAAGATATTTTCCTAAAGCATTTATCTATAGACATGTAGACACCACGCAAGCGGAAGCTTTCATAAGTGCAAACAAGTTTTTAAAAAAATACCACCAACAGGAAATGAGAGGTGTGGGGATACGAAACCCTTAAACAACAGCGAAAATCTCAGGCCAGTGCCCAGACAAACTGACAGACAGATCTCACCCTCCGAAAGCCATCACCTTAGTACACTTGACTGTGAACAGATGCACCATGAAGAGGTCAGAAGGGAATGCACTGTTCTCTTTGTGACAGCTTGGAGAAGTTTCACTGCCATTGTGCCTGTGAGGGGATAAGGCCCTTGCACAGCCTTCCCCAAGAAAGCATGGGTCTGCAAAACTAGCTCAGGACAGGATTGCAACCAAAGAAGCCACCATTAACCATGTGTTGGACTGTCTAGCACATGCTTTAGGCCCACCCATTATTTACTCCTCACAGGAGGTTCACAATTCTCTCATCTTCCAGAAGGTGAAGCTAAGATCCAGAGAGGTGAAGGAATTCTGAAAGAGATACAGCTTTGAGTGGCAGCACTGGGATTCCCACGCTATGCTCTTGTCCTGGGTTATACATTCCCAGAAAGGATTGGCTTCTCTGAAGCAGGGACATGGAGAATATTTCCACTGGCTCAGGAAAACGTCTTTGCTTTTTCTACAGTAGCAACATGATGGGAAACGGCTTAAACACACACTAAGAAACGTCCCATCAAAATTGGGTCATATGACCTATGATGTGTGTGGAAGTTTGATGCAGGTGTCCCCCATCAACTATGTGTTCTGAATGCTTGATCCCCAGCTGATGGCAATTTTGGAATGAGAACCTTGTTGGAGGTGTGTTGTTTGGGGTGGACTTAGAGGTGTTCCCCTTGCCAGTGTTTGGCACACTCTCCTGCTGCTATTGTCCACCTGATGTTGGCCAGGAGGTGATGTCTCTGCTCATGCCATGGTTTTCTCTGCAATCATGGAGCTTCCCCTCAAGTCTGTAAGTCAAAATAAACCCTTTCCTCCATAAGCTGCTTTTGGTTGGGTGCTTTCTGACAACAATTAGAAGTTGACTACAACAATGTGTCACAGAGAAACTTGTGTACACCAAATCTTTTTAAGTGGTGTCTCATATATGCAATTAAATAATCTCAGTGACAGAGTTGATCAACTCAGAGAGTGGCACAATGTTTAGCAAGTTCCTTCTTTTTAAAAGATATTTTTATTTATTCATTTATTTGAGAGTTGTGTGAGAAAGAAAGAGGCAGAGAGAGAGAAAGAAGCAGAGAGAGAGAGAAAAAGAGAGAGACAAGAGAGAGACAGAGAATGGGTGCACCAGAGCCTCTAGTCACTGCAAACAAACTCCAGACACATGTGCCACCTTGTGTAACTGGCTTTACTTGGGTACTGGGGAATCAAACTCGGGTCCTTCTGCTTTGCAGGCAAACACCTTAACTGCTAAGCTATTTCTCCAGCCCAGCAGGTCCCTTCTTAACTCCACCTTCTAAAATCCATCCTTGGGGAAACTGACCTACAAGCTTAAAGTTGGTTTTAAAACTTTTCTTTCTCAATGACTCTTTACCGCAAGGTTATAGAGGCATCTTTGGTAAACTGTAGCCCTCACAAGGGGTGGGGAGAAGAATTTGATAATGTTGTAGATTTTTGCCACCTCTGATCTCTACTGAGATGCACACTAAACTGTTATGAATAAACATCTTCAAGAATGTGGGTTGGGGAGGATTCCCTGAGATTGAACTCCTGAAACCTAGGCCATAAGGAGAGCACAAAGCTCACACCTCCGGTGCAGTGGAGAGTTATAGAGGTTGAGGATGGGTCCAAGTTCTTCACATGCATGTATCCAACACTAAGCCCATGGTCAGGCCTGAGGGGCAGGCTTGTCTAACAGGCACAGGAAGATGGAGTTGAGCAACTATATTCTCTCCCAGGCATCCAGTGGATTCCCCCACACGATCCTCTGCAGGAAACTGTAATTCCCATGGGGGAAGAGCAGATGGAGGCTGTCATGTTAGCCCTGACTACTAATAACAACGATAATAATAGCAATAACCACAACCATTTATAGCTGCTACTGCTGTCACTGGTGATGGTAGTGACATCAATGGCAGAAGCATTCCTGCTTGTCAGTCCAGAGGGGATAAGATCACGGAACCAGGAAGTGGAGAAGCCAGAATTCAAACCAGGTCTACTGACTCTGAAGTTAACTATATTTACGCCAGACTAACCACATTTCAGATATTTTAAAAATACATTTATTTATTTATTTGTTTGTTTGTTTATTTATTTGAAAGAGAGAGAGTCAGATAGAGAGCAAGTATAAGTGCACTAGGGCCTCCTGCTACTGCAAATGAACTCCAGACAAATGTGCCACTTAGTGCATCTGGCTTTACTTGGGAACTGGGGAATTTTAGATATTTTAATTTGCACTGTCCCTCTTGTCCCAGAGTATAAAATCTAATATTTGCTATAACCTCAAAGCCTCTCCTTTGGGAGTTTCGTTTTCTGATCTTGTGTGCTTCTCTGTGGCTCTTCCTTAAATGAGCCTCACTTGATCAGCAGAGATGCCATCCCAAAGTCATGCCTGAACTCATAGTCTGCCCTGAATGGAGCAGAGCAGGAAGGGGCTAGCTCCCAGAGCAAAAGTTCACATCTCACATATCATTAAGCAGAGTTTCTCAACACCATGATGGCACAGTGCTATCATCCAAAGCTGCGATCAGCAGTAAGCTGAGGGGACTTCAAAGAACAAATAGATCATGTGTCAGGAAAAATAAAAGAAAAAGAAAAGCAATGAGTCAAAACCCAAGCAGGAAACAGAAACTGTGAGCACATACATAAACATTAGAGGGAAGAAGCCAACAACCACCCAAGGTCCAGGCAAATCAATAACCACAGGGTAAGGAAGGGCAGAAAAGAAACACTGGCCACCCAACAGGTTAGTCATGGTACTGTTCTGACATGCCTTTTTAATTTTATTCCAAATGTAGGCATTTAGTGTAACAGGAGTCAGGAAACGGGATTTGGCTTAGGTGAGCAATTCTAAACCTGTGTGAGAATAGTCTTTAGAATAAGAGGAGTGTTCTAGAAAACTTCATGATCTCATAATACTCAGTGATCCTATTTCTTTTGCTATTGAGAGAATATAGATGGGGACCAGCAAGTGGATCTGGAAGAGAGCCCGTCAGAACTGAAAACAGAGGGACAGAGCTGACAGGAGCTAGGAACCAGCTCTGAAGTAAAGATCTCTGAGGCTTAGGGATTTTGCAACCCTTACTCACACCAGACCCATGGTATATACCTCCTGCTCTGAACAGAGAGGAAGCTGGGATAACACAGATCTGATCAGGACACCTGGCAGCAGACAGAGCCTGTTGGGACCTAGGTCCAAGATGAGGCTATCTTTAGAATATAGCTCTATCACTTATCCTCCATGACAACGGATTTCTCTTCCTGCCATGCACTGGCTTGCGATGAGATCCTGGCCCGATGGACACAAATATCAACAGATGGCCAATATATACCAAAGAAGACTTTAAGTAGACCTCCTCCTTGGTGAGTTGTCTCCATCTGGCAAAATACAAGATATGTAAGAAGCAGTAGGGATGGGCAGTGAAGAAAGAGCAGCTGAAAGTGTGGATTTGCACAAGAAAGTACAGATGCTCAGATCCTGCCTGTCCCTTACAAACCCTGGAGGAGCTACAGCCTGTTCTACACAATGATGGTGGAGCAGCCTCAGAGAGTCTGGGGAAGGTTTAAAGAGCTACCTTGTGGAATATCCTGGGGAACAGTGCTCATAATTTATCTGTCAAGGAGCACATGCTATCTTTATTACTTAGGTTATTCATGTACATAAATGATGCTGCAAAGTGCTCTGTCCACTCTAGTCCCCTGAAGTTAAAATGTGTTCAGATTAAGCCAGGTGTGGTGGCACACACTTTTAATCCCAGCATTTAGGAGGCAGAGGTATGAGGATCTCTGTGAGTTCGAGGCCACCCTGAGATTACATAGTGAATTCCAGGTCAGCCTAGGCTAGAGCAAAACTCTACCTCAGGGGGAAAAAAAGTTCACATCAGAATTCTGGAGACCAATACAGTCTGCACAGGAAATGAGACAACCTATGCCTGTCCCAAGCAAGTCTTCTTTGTGTCATCATCAATAAGGAAGGAGAGATGTGGCCTTTAAGCATTCTTGTTCATTTCCTTCATGTGGCCTCTACGTTCAGAAAGGTCAGTGTTTGACTTCTTCTGCATGTGCATGTGTGTGTGCGTGTGTGTGTGCACATATATGTGGTGAGGGCACACATGTAGAGGCCAGAGGTTGACATTGAGTGTCCTCTTTGGTCACTCTTTACCTTGCTTATTGAGACAGGGTCTCTCACTGAGCCTAAAGCTCATGGATTCAGTTAGATCAGCTAGCCAGCAAGCCCTAGGGGCGGGAGGCTGGATCTATCTCCCAACCAGTAGGATTATAGGCAGCACCACACCTGGCTTTTACATGGATGCTAGAGATGGAGCTCAGGTTCTCATGCTTGCGTGGCAAGAACTTTACCAACTACACCATTTCCCCAGCCTCTCAACCTATAACCTTGAATCCTCAAAAGACAAAACCCAAGCAACCTTCCTCGGATAGGCTGGACATGAAGAGTAGAGCAGGTGTCAGAGATCTGATGGAAGCAGAACAGAGCCGCTGTAGCTTTCACATACACAGGGACAACACAAACACAAATTTGATGCCTAACATAATCTCTAATCAGCGCCTGTGGGGAAAGCAAATAGTTATGGTCAATGTGCTCTCTGTAGAACGAGAGCAGGAGTCTAGCGAAGGTTATGGTCTTCACATTGTCTCTCTCAGAAACAGAATCAGGATGAACACAATAGCTCCACCTCCTGCTCCTTCCAAAGGCAGTGCTTAGTAAGTGCTCATTGCCTTGGAGAATGAACGGACAGGCTTTGGCCTCACAGGGCCCATCAGCATTCACACAACTTGTCTAAGTGCCCCAGAAGCTGGTTGCTCTTTCCAGCTGCCTATATGGTGGCACTAAGTTCCCTGCAGTGGCAGAAAGAAGGTTGGTTACCCCCCAAATCAACAACACGTGCTGAGGTCCAGGGTGGAGAGCAGCCAGAGAAACTGCCGCTGGATCTCTGCTGGTTCCTTGTGACTCAACCGGAGAAAACAAAGTCTTAGATAGGAAAACTGATGGGCAAAATAAGACTGGGAATCAAGAGAAGAGACAGGTGGTGGACTCTTCAAACAGTCCTCATTTGTCAGCCAAATGAAGAATTCATTATAATCCCCGCAGTTAACATGCCTTGGATATTATTTGTTTTAAGAAAAATGACCTTAGTAATTAGCAAAAAGAAATCAGTGAGGCCAAAGCAGCCCCAGGAAGAGACACAGGAAAACAAGGCATTTGAGGCACCCTCTTTTGTCCTGTGGAGGGCAGAGGAGCAGCCTGTCTGGCATGGAGCTGGGTGCATAGGCAAGTCAAGAGAAGTTGCCCAGATTAAGAGACGTGGCAGGGGAAAAATAGTCAATCCAATGTTAAAAAATAAAAAAGAGCCTCTGATTTATTCTGCTTATCTATGGACATCTGTTTGGGTTTAGCTGGGTCAGGGGAGAGCAAGAACAGGAATCAAAAAGGCATTATCTGTAGGATATGTCACAGGAACTACCAATGTCCGAAGTCTCTTATTCCTTAAGGTTCACTTCCAAAGGAATGTTGCTGACCACCTCAGGTTACACTGTGCACAAATGTCACCCAGGCTCGGGTTCCGTTCCCTGAAAGAGGAAGGCAAATGGGATGGTTTCATGCTACAGCAGCACTGTCCAACCACACAGCAAGCTGTGTTCAGCCAATTCCAGAGGGTCATCCTCACAGGAGGATATGCATGGGGTGCAGGCACCCACAGTGGGGAGGGCAGAGTCAGACTGTCCATGGACACATGGGACTGATCCAAAGTCCAAGGAGAACTTTGAGTAAGGTTTTGCCTCCTGCAGAGGAAAATGGTAAGATTGCAATTTGATTAAAAAGATGAACAAAAGCTCATTGAAAAAAGTGACTTAAAAAAAACAGCCTGGTGAAAAACAACCACCAACAAGATAATGAGTTACTGTGTGACTTTAAAAGCCTCAGTGGCCTCCTTAATTCTTCTGTGCAAAGCTGGTAGAGACACAAGGGACTCTAGGCTTTTGCCAGAAGTGAGTCACTTGGGGAAGAAAATGCATCCCCAGAGGCAAAACCAGGCATAGTTTTCTCTCGTGGAAACGCACCCCGATGTGCTCAGAAGTGGGACACAGCATTTCAGCATGACTACAGGAGAGGGTCCACGGAAGGTTTGGGGGTATGGGCTATGTGCACCACATGGAGACACATGGTTACTTAGCTCCTCCCCTGAGCTGCTCACAGCTCCTCTCCAGGGAAATCAAGCTCTACCACTGGAAGGTGAAGTCTGAGAGAGGAAACAGTCCTAAGACACTGGTAGAAAGAAAGCCCTATGCTCCCAGCCCAGCTTGCTTCATAGATTTAATTTTTTTAATATTTTAAATTAATCAACTAATTTGCAAGCAGAGAGAAGGACAAAGAGAGAATGGGCACCAGACTCTCTACCTGCTACAAACAAACTCCAGAAGCATGTACCACTGTGCATTTGGCTTTAATTAGGTACTGGTGAATCAAACCCTGGTTGTTAGGTTTTGAGGGCAAGCACCTGAACTGCTGAGCCATCTCTCCAACCCTGCTTCAAAAACTTTTAAATATCCATGTCGCTTGGTGTACATCAGCTGCATGGGACATGCAAAAGGCCGAGGTTGGCTGGTCATGACATAGGTGTAAGAAGGTATGGGTGGGAGGGAAGCTTGGACCTCAGCCTGCAGGTGATCTCACAGATGGACAGAGAATCCCAGCAATGACAGGAGAGTGCCGTGAGGTGACATGGGAAGACCTAGGTCAGGTCTGTGTACCCGAAATAGCATAAACATGTGACCTTCTCAAAGAACCGACACCCAGCATTTCTTCCTGCCTCCTGATACTAGGGGACGGAGGCTCTTACTGGCAGGAGAACATTTATGAGTCTCCATCCAGGCTTCCCATTACAGCACTGGGGAACTTGGAGCAGCACAGAGGCCACCCTGGAGATGTGGACTTTGTTGACCTGGAACCCACACAGAACCTGGAACTTCTTTTAAAAGTGCCTCAGATCAACCTAAGGTTTAGTCAGGACTGAAAAACACTACTGTAAATTGTACTTAAGGAAATGACAGAATCTAAAGTGAATATACCTCCTCCCTGGGCTTCCTAGCTGGTGTCCCCCTGCACACGTGAACATGCAGGCTTGCCACCTGGCTTCTGCCTGGCAAGAGTCCCTGTATTGCTGGCTTTCTTACAGCCACATGCTCACAGGAGTGAACAGGAGCCAGCAGAATCCCAATGGGGCAAAGGATGTTACTGACAAGGTCCTAATTGCGAGCAAAAATCTAAGCAGTCAATTAAGCAATTTAAGTTTGTTCCTAAGGACACAAGAGGGTATGGGGGTGAGAGAGAAAGGTGAGAGCACAAAGATTACTTTCCTTGCTCACTTCCATGTACTCCAGGGTTACCATCTCCAAAGGCAGAGCAGGAATATTATTAGCATTTCCAGCTTGGTGGTGCCATAGAAATTGCAGCAGAAACGTGAAAAGAAATTCCTGTATTTTCTGGCCAGGCTTGAGCTGAGAATACCTTCAAGTAGGTCAGAAAGCCTTTTTCTCTTGTGTAAGGAAAGTGCGGTCGAACTGCTTCTCTAACAACAAGCACTGGAAGTTCCAAGCTCATGCTGTCTTCACTCCTTGGGAGAAGGCAACAGGATGCTCTGAAAGCATCCATTTTTCTCCCTTGTGGTGAAACAGAGTCAAACCAAGAGCTGTAAAAGAGACAAGCCATTGCAAAGCCCCGGCTCTGCTTTTCCTATCCAGCCATCTCTACTGCTGGGGGAAAAGTGTTTGCTGCTATTTTCCAAGTGTCCCAGGATCTATCAGTTTTCCTGTTTGGAGGGGACCTAAAAAAAAGTACACTGGATGGCGAGGTTTATTCTGCCATCCAAACCTGTGTGGGTTAGTAAGAACTGTCATGCTGGGATCTCTCAGTTTAATTAATATATAGATAGAGCATCCATAATCTGAAAATACTAAATTCTACAAGATTTCAGACTTCATTTTTTTTGCATTGGGATGGGGGTGGCTGGGGTTCTCAAATATATAAGAAAATACTGCAAAATCTAAGTATCTCAGCACTTCCGGTCCTGAGCATTTCAGACACAGGATTTATTTAGTCCATATCTTCATGGATAGCATCCCTCTTCCCATTGCTCAAATAACAGGATGGTCTTGGTCTTGAAGAGGGGAAAACTGTACCTGGCTAATATCTCCATTGCGATGACTCAAGATCCTTCCTAGATGAACCTCAAGACAATATGGATTCCAGCCAGCAACCAATCAAAGGAAACTGAACTTGGGACTGGAGCCAAGCCAACATTTTTGACTTTCCAAGAACTGTTAAAGGCGTATTACATTGACAATTCAAAGCCAAGAGGGGATGATTCACAATTTGACAGAGCGAATCCTATGTCCTTCCTCTCTGGCTTCCCACCTCATGTTGCAGACCTGGGCTGGCAGATAAAGATGGAAGGAGGAGTCAGGGAAAGGGCCTGAGTCAGCCAAAATTTCAAGTGCATTAGACAAGCCTACACATCAGGCGGTGCAATCAGCAGCTGATTCTGAGGCTTGAGAATTTGGGCTGTGACTGAGCGAGCTAAGCCAAGAAGCACAGTGGTCAGAGATGTGGCTTGAGGACTTCTGGTGGAGCAGGGGCCCTAGAGTGCTTCCATAAGGTCTTTGCATCTGAAAATTTAAAACTAGGCTTGGGGCAAATAAAAAGAAATGAAAATTTTCAAAATTTCATATTACTTGTAGGAGAAAATCCAAAACACTGACTATGAGATTCTGGAATCTGCCCAGGGATAGTCCACCCCTACCCTGTGACCTCAGAAAGCACTCATGAATGTTGATTCTGCCTGTGGGTACACAGCCTGGTGGGCAGGAGAGCCTGGAGGCTTATCATCGATCACTGTGGTCCTACCTGCAACTCCACAGAGCATGGCAAAGGCATCCATCCACCTTTTCTACCCACAAGGCACTGGGCTCTGCAAGATTACAGGGCTCCATTGAGGAACAGGTGAGAGTGGGACATGACTGCACTCAGAAGCCCACAACAGTACCAGCTACTGTTGAAAGCAAGCTGCTAACCTTACTCACACCTGCCTCTTCCGACTTGGAAACACACTGAACAGGGGTGGAACCCACCACCTGCCGGACAGATTGCTGCTTCCACTTTGCCAGTATGCTTTAGTAGTTGAGCTCAAACTTTAGGAAAGACCTTCAATACGAGGACACTACTAATAATCAAGGCTGACATTTAATCTCAAAGAAGCTCTCCTGAAAACCAAATTAGAGGCTTTTTTAAATTGCATAGAAGAAAAGAAAAAAAAAAAAGAAAGAAATCAGCTTCTCATGAATGCTGGAGTCATTTGCCTCCCTGACACATCAAAACCCACACCAGAACCATTTGGTTGGGCTTAAATATTTTTGAGGTTCCAGTTCTACCCCTTTTTCTTCATCTAGCAATATTACTTCTCTCTCTCTCTTCTCTCTCTCTCTCTCTTTGTGTGTGTGTGTCTCCACCTCCCACTGCCATAGGCATGTTGGGATTACAGATGCCCTGTACTGCTTTTCGTCTGGCTTAATGTGGGCACTGAGGAAGATCAAACTCCTAACATTGTAATGAACCAGTTGTACCCATTAAGCTTAAGATCTGCCATGTGATCTGAAATATTTTCCACATAAACAGCCTATTCCTCATAATCATAATGTTCAGAGACAGTGGTCTATAAAATTGTTTTAAAATATGTAATATATCCTCAACCATATTTAACTGGATGATCAAATTAATCATCAGATGCTGAGTGTTAGCCATTCCAGAAATGTGAGGTAAGTGTTGACTTTAAAACCTTGAGAATTATTTACATATAATAGGATCTTAACATTGCAAGTTACAGCTAGCTGCTCAGCCCGTGAGCAGTGTCCTCTTTCCTACATTTCTCTTAGGAGCCATTGGCTTCTCCTCTGAATACTCGTTGGACAGGGGAGAGTTGTTAAGTAGATTGTGGCTTGTCAGTGGAATAGAGTATGTGCAGCCATGTCAAGTAAGTGAGAAGACACAGAAAATGCTTCTATGATGCTAAGCTTCACATGAAACCATTGCTGTGGTTAGAATGACTGCAGCATCTGTGCATGGGGAAGCAGAGTCTAGAAGGGAACTTAAGAAACTGAGGTTGATTGTTAGGATGATTCAATTGAGGGAGATTTAAAAAAATAATCTTGTTAGAGCAATTCAATTTTAAAATCCCTAAAGTTTTCACTGAAGTATGTGCATCCTCCCTCTCTCTACTCATCCATAGAATTCTTTTGAAATATGATAAACTGCTATCATTTTTTTCAGAGTGTTATCTGAATGAAGTATGCCAACCCATCTGAGATATTTATTTTTTCTTTGCCCAACAGTGTGGAGATAAAGCTGTTTTTTTTCTTTTTCGGATGTCTTGGCTGCCACATACTAAGTATATCCATTTGGGGTTGTATTCAAACATGAGAAATAGAAAATTCAAGTAAACTGTGGTCTAAATTAAACAGAAGCTCTATTCTCTTGTTTAACAACGTGCTAGAATTCAGTCAACCAGGGCTGATATGGCAGCTCTATGATTCCATGCTATACATCTTGTAGCTTTCACATTCATCTCTGTCATCAGGAAGTGCAAGGGTGGCTTCCCATTAGCAGTCTGTCCAAGGTCCACACAGAAGAAAGGTCAAAGGTGAAGGTCACATTACTGATGCCTCTTGAGTCTGCTTTCTTAAAAGAACTCACCAGAAATATAGTTCAACCATTTCTATACCTGTATTCTAGTGGCCAGAGCTGTTAGCATGTAACCATTCTTCTTTGGAAACTGGAGGATTTTGTTTGTATGTTTGTTTGTTTTAAAACTTTTTCCTGATATAAGATCTCTCTATGTAGTTCTGGCGGACCTGAAACTCACTATGTAGACCTGACTGATCCCAAACTTGCTTTAATCCTCCTGCCTGTTTTGTGAGTGCTGGGATTACAGTTGTGTACCACCACACCCAGCTGGTTCTTTGATTTAAACTAGCAATATTTCTACCTAGAATAAAGTTAAGGTTGTTTAGCAATAACAACAGGCAACTCACAGTGAATCCTATGCTGAAGTTGCTGAGGTTAGATTCTTTCTGGAAATGAACAATTCTCAGTGTGTGTTTGTGTGTATGTGTCTATCTATCTGTCTCTCTCTGTGTCTCTGTGTGCGTCTGTCTGTCTCCCTCACTGTATCTGTCTGTCTGTCTCTCTCTCTCTGTCTCTCTCTGTGTGTATGTCTCTCTCTCTCTGTGTGTATGTGTGTGTGTGTGTGTACAGGAGTGTTTATCCTCTTTTCTCTACATAGTACTATCACTATAACTTTATCTCAGTAGTTCAGGAAGGAATTGGTTATTCACATTACTTGCTTTGAGACATAGGTTAATTAACTGAGTTTCTTGATAATAGAAAAAGGAGACAGGTATCTAGATGTATTGTAATGAGTGTTCCTCTTCTTTGGTGTGTGTGATGTGTTTGGATGTGGGCATACACATGCCATAGCACATGTGTGGAGATCCAAAGACAACTATGGGTGTCAGTTTTCATCTTCGCCCTTGTTTGAGGGAAGGTCTCTCCTTATTCAATGCTGTGCCCCCCACACCAGCTGGTCTCCAAACCTCCAAGAGATTCTCCTGTCTTCACATGCCATCTCACCATAGTTGAGATTATAGACACTCATGCTTTTTGTAGGTTCTGGGGATCTTATCTGAGGTACTCAACCTTGTACAGCAAATGTTTTATCTACCGAGCCATCCACCAACCTGTGATAATTTTTTTCTTTAAAATCCCTTTCTCCTTTAAACATTTTGTTGGTTATTTCTGCTTGGTGATTATACTTCAAAGGTAGACTGATTTTTGAAGACCATTTTATTTTAATAATGAAATATTTTGAGCTTCAATAATGTGTGTGTTCGGTCACGGTGTGTTATGATATACAAACTCCTGAGAGTAGATACAAGGCTCGTTTGGAACAAATCAGGCAATGAATGAGCCCACCATTCATGACAACAACCCTGGAAATACTGAGTAACAGCAGAGCATCCCAAGGTCGAGGGAGGTGGCCACCTGCCACAGCCACCATGCTTTCTGTGCAGTGTGATAAGTGGCTGGAGAGGCAGATTCCAAGGAGGCATTTAGGTATTGAGAAACTGACGTGGCCGAGGGTAAGGGATCAGAAAGCATAGCACAGGGACCCAGAAACCAAGTCAGGATGCTGAGCCCAGGGAAAAGAGAAAGCCATAAGAGTTAACGAGTGCCTGCCTTCTCGTCACCACAACACCTGCGCAAGCTGAGCAGTGGGTTTGCCTTTGGAACACCAGAGGCTGGATCAGAGCCAGGGGTAAGGCACGAGAAGATGCCAGTGCTTAGCAAAATCCCCAAGGAGAAGCGCCAAGGAAAGGGTGTTTCCAACAATAGAAGGACTCCAGAACACAGTTCCAAGAGGTTCAAGGGACCCTAATCCTGAGCTATACTGTGGGAACATTCCCACACTCAAGTTTGAGGGGATCCTGGGAAAGGTGCTGGGTTTTATCTCTAAGAACCTTTATCCCATTCCACCTGACTAACACTTTTCCTGTGAAAATCAAGTTTGGCATTTGTTCTTAGAGATTTCCACCCCTTCCTCTAGGACTTTACTCCACACCACCCCCTTCATGCTCCTCTGCTTTCTCCCCACCTACACGTTTTCTGTGACCTCAATATCACTGTGCTATGATTGCTTAGCCATCTCTGTTTACTGTGTGCAAGAAAAGTGACCTTTTATCTCCGTGTCCTCAGTGCTTACCTGGAATCTGGTGTGTAGGTGGCTCTCGATATTTGTTAAATTAGCAAAGAAATGAACAGAGATCAGAGATATGTTTTGCTTGAACTAACCTTGACATTACACAAGATTTTTGCTTTAAACTTCCTTGGTACCAATGCCATTCTGACAGACCATCTTTCAGTCAATCATTATGCTTCTTAGTATAATGGGTGGTGTGGTGGTTTGAATGGAACATGTCCCCCATAGTCTCATGGCTTTGTAATTAAGCCTCCCCAGCCAAAGGAGCCTTTGGGAAATGGAGTCTTGCTGGAGGAGGGATGTCTCTAGGGATGGACCTGGGGTGTTATAGCCCATCTAGACTTGCTTCCCTCAGATCACTCTCTACTTCCTTCCAGCTGTTTCTCCTGTCATGCTTTCCCTCACCACAATAAAACTTCCAGATATAAGTCCTTTCCTTCCATCAGCTGCTTCTGGTTGTGTTTTGTCCCAGCAATGAGAAGGTAAGTATTACAGGTGGTTATGGAGAATCAAGAATTAACCATAGTTTTTTGTGCAAGTGTAATCAAGTTTTAATGTCCAACTACCAAGCTCATGAGAAGGTTGAAAATTACTCATGGAGCCATTTTTGTGAATCACTTCATGCATTTTAAGTCTACAGGTGAAAGGTCTCTCCATGGTCTGTGTTGGTTGACGTTTGCAATGTGGACTATAGAACACCCAGGATGCTGAGGGTGGTTGGGAGTACAATAGACCTCCAGGTTCCTTCTTGTTTATTGAAATAGAATAACCAGGGAAGAACAAGGCAAACTTTAAAAATAACCTGGTACACTTGTAGGTGAAATAACCTTACCTCCCAGTAGCTGAGAATAAATGTGTCCATGTTGAATAAATGCTCCATGTTGTTCCAGGGTATTTTTAGTAAGAAGGCCCCTTCTTTTTTGATCAAAGACAAGGGAAAAATTCTGGTAGAAAAAAGCAATTAGGTAAGGAGGTGGCTACCCAAGTTGTTTGGCAATGCCTTTGATTTCCATCTCTTCCAGGAGAGCAAAGCAAACCTAAGTGGAAGTTGGATGCAAGCACAGTAGAAAAGGAAGGTGTGAAGTGTTCTCCTGCCCCATTGGTTGAATGCACACAGTGCTGCTCTGGGTGTGGGGCTTCGTGAATGATTTGAAGGGCCTTCTAGGAAAATCCTGTTTCAGATTTTCATTTTAATTTTATTCAGGAAAATATTTTTGGAGTTTTTCTTGATAGTTTTTGGCTCCCAAAATGAATGTCATTTATCTACCATAGTATCTGAACTATGGATATTCTACTGTTGTTGCTGTCACAAAGGTTTGGACTATTTTTACAAGAATCTTCTAAGGGAAATTGATGAACCTGATAACCTAATTTTAGACCTCTTGAAATTTGGCAGATAGATGATATTTATAGTGTTCTGAATCAGTTCCTATTAGACGTTTAAAAATAGTCACCATCATCAGAGAATACATTCAAGGAAGAAAAGATTTTAACCCCACATGTAGTGCCCAGAAATTTTGTTTTTAGCCTCCTAAATGGGGTGTGTATTTTGGTAACAATTTCTAAAGAGGCTTTTTTGTACTCTCTTCATTCTCTTTCCTGTGTGATGCTGCTGTTGTCATGGAAACAGATCCTGGAGTTGCTTTGTTATACAGCGTAAGGGACTCCCTGATATGGAGATTCACCACAGGTCCTTATCATCCACGCACAAGCCTTTATCAAGTGTTGTATATGACGAACTTATGAAAAACATGGATCTGTTTTTGGAAATTACATCAGTTTGACTCTTATGTATGCTGAACAAACATCAGGGGTATCCTCCAGATCCTTGAAAAGTACAAGTGATCACATGACAACCACTTTCTGTTACAAGTGGCTGAATTCCATCCTTGGTTGGAGCAGATCCAATCACTGCATACCAAGTTAGGGTTGGCTAGCCGAGAGAGAAAGGTTTTGGAAGTTTGTTAAGTAGTATAGGAAAGGAGCAAGCCAAAAGGACAAGGGGATTTCTATTGTTTTTCATGAATATAGAGGTTAAAAATTGACTCCTGAGATGAAAAATGTCTGTGCAAGATTATGTTTCTGTTTGGAGGTCTACAGTTAGAATGGTTTATCTGCCAGTTTGCAAGTTGTAAGACAGCCTGATCAGATATGAAAGCAGGGCACTTTGCCAGCTCTGGGGTTTGGTGATGGAGGTCAGAGGTGGGGGTGCAGCACTGGAATGTGGAGTGAACTCTCACTGTCCTGAGATTGTCCTGCATCAGTTTCTCCACCTTTCAACTGGTGCTTCTTGCAGTAACACTGAGGAATACATAGGGGAATGGTGACATGAGGATTGTGTGCTTGGTACCTTTAGTGTAGTCTAGGTGGTGATTCTTACAGACACATCCTTGACCTGAAGGCCCAGAATCTTCTGGAACTTTGTTACAAGTACAGATCAGTGGCAGACTGGTGATCAAGCAGTCCAGGTGATACACTCTGCCTGAGGACCACTACCCCAGAGAATGTTTTGGGCATTTTTTGTTGCTGTTGTTGCTATTGTTGTTGGTTGTGGCAGTGATGGTGGTGTATATATGTGTCTGTCTGTATATATGTGTCCCATTACCTTACACATGGTAAACACATATTCTACCACTGAGCTATACACTCCTACTCTGTGGGCACTGGTTTATCTTCGACATGATTGAATACAATTAATGTTGCCATGTAATACTCCACTGAGCTTATCTACTTCACTGTGAAAACAGTGGCTTGGGATTCTTGAGCTGTTGGAAGAATAGAATGAGAAACTCTTTATGTATGTATCTTGCTATCAAAATAGCAGGTCATTTTTTAACTTCTCAAACTTAATGTAATTAGCTTCTTTTCCCCTTACCTTCCAAGTGTCCAGATATACTACTTATAATTGACTATTAGAGTTTTTGCTAAGGCTAAAGAAATAATTGATCACATTCTTTTCCAATTCTAACATGATACATTCTCATTTCTATCAGACTTCGTCCCAGACTTATTAGGAGAAAGTAGAGTGATTTTTTTTCAGCTGCTGATTTAGAAGTGATAGGTAGGATTCTTATGGGTCTGTCATTCCCAATCTTACTGCTTTTAAAAGCCTGCTATAAAAATTTTAAAACCTGCAGTGATTTCTGA
Source organism: Zapus hudsonius (assembly GCA_004024765.1). Lineage (NCBI taxonomy): Eukaryota > Metazoa > Chordata > Mammalia > Rodentia > Dipodidae > Zapus > Zapus hudsonius. The sequence goes on along the minus strand of PVHP010001879.1, from coordinate 34,720 downwards.
GTCTTGAGACTGGGTATCGCTGGTGCAGGGAGATAAGGGCATCACCGGTATTGGGAAGCAAGAGAATTGCTGATGCTGGAGGACAAAAGGCCTTCACTTAGGAACCATCTGAGGTACTGTGTGGCATGTGGCATCCGCAGACTCTCAGAGGATCTGCCCACTCAATACCAACCAAATTGTAACTTCAACTAATTCTGACTTGGAAATTGCCCCCTAAAAAGAAAAGTTCCAAAAATGTCTGACATTTACTTGAATTCTGTAGCAGTCTGCAATTTCTCCTACAAGTGTATTCACAGGCATTGAAAGACAGTATTTGGCAGTTGCTAACTCGAATTTTTATATTGTGTAGAAGTATGGATATAGTTCTAATAATATATTATTGGCATGGTCATCAGACCATCCCAAGAGTCAAGAGTTCTCATTTGTCTAATAGTTTTAAAGTATGCTTACAGCATCTAAATGGAAACACATCCTTAAAGAAGCCATGCTTGACCACAGAGACTTTCTTCCCTTTCATTTTAATTTTCAATTTCTTTTTACACTTATTTTTTTTCTAATAAACCATATCTCTAGAATCCCAGAAGATGGCATAAATGACTAGATGGAGTTCAACTGTTTTCTAAAGAAAATTAAAATGTGATTTCCCCCCTAACTTTCTCAACTAATTAGGACAACTGAAAGTAAACATCCAATTATTCCATGAGGAACCTTGTCTAACTGGATCTGTACTGTTTGAGTCCTAAGTCAGAAGAATGTGTATTGAGAAGAAGCATAGTCTCTGACAAATTCAGATTTCTTGCAGAAAATAAACTCAGGGGATTTATGCCATGTATGTAAGGAGAGAAAAATGGGGTCAAGAATTATTTTATCCTTTTACTGTTTGCAAGGAAAGAATGCTAGCTCAGGAAATAGGGAGACCTGGTTTCTAGTTTTAGATAAGTCCCCAAAATACTGAATGTTCTTTGAACCAAAACACTTATGTGAAGAAAGAATTGAGGAAAGGAATTAAATTTAGCTCTGTAATGAAATCTTCCTTCCATCCACAGCTCCTCAGCTCATGTTCGGTCTGTCATTCCCTTCTTGGCCATCGTTTGGCTCCCATGCTGTATGAGGGAGACAGGAGTCTTTCTATTCATCTGGACCACACACTCCTCAAAGATGTTCATCAGAGAGCTCCTGGGTAAACGGTGGTGGTAGTACGAATGCCAGGAGGGAGGAACACAGACCACATGTTTTTGAGGAATATTGCTGGGTATGTGGGGATGATAGGTGTCCAGGATAAAGCCAGAGAAGCATGTCATAGGCACACAAGCATAAAGTCTACTCTTTCAAAAAATATAGAAGTTTGTGTTTATTTTCTTTTAGTATTTAGAGATGATTTTATGACTTTTCAATCTCAGCTATGTGTGATGATTAAGTTTTGTTGTCAACTTGACCTTTCAAGTAATCTTGGGTGGGTCTCTGAGGATGTTCACAGGAAAGCATCCTCTCAGTAGGGGGCAGGATGTAAGGAAGCTCAAAAAAGCTAGAAGTAAGCATCCTTTCCTGTGTGGGCAGTGCAGGAAGGAAATTCCAGAGACTCAGGAAGCCATTATGTCTGGGATAGAATTGCAAGACCCCACCCTAAGGCTATATAAAGGGGAAGAAATTCTCTCCTTAACCGCTCCTGCCTGTTTGCTGTTCTGTGTGTGGTGTAGGTGATGGGTTTCTCTCTCTGCTTGGACCTGTGAAAGAGGACCAGCCTCTTTCACTGTTACAAAACATCCCCTCAATCTGTAGTTTAAATAAATACTTTCCTCCCATAAACTGTGCCTGGTTTGAAGATTCATCCCAGCGGCATGTGGCTGACTATGACACTGTTTCTCCAAAAGCAATTCCTATTGGCAAAGCTGATAAAATCCTAAAAGAACCAACAGGAAATGAAGTGGAGAGGTCCTGAGCAAGAAGAAGTTTGGCAACAGAGCTGGAAGCCCATGGTGTGATCTCCCAGACCACCACAGTCTGGGGCTCGGTACTGTCTTGTAGTCCTGGCTGAACCTTAAGATGTCCCTTGAGGATGAGGGACCAATTGCTCAATGCAAGCTAGAAGCATGCTGGGTGAAGTACTCATAGCAAGGTCAGTTTAAGATGCATATAGTTCTGGCATAAAACAGTGATGACTGGGCTGGAGAGATGGCTTAGTGATTAAGGCACTTGCCTCCAGTGCCTAAGGCCCTGGGTTCAATTCCCCAGGTCCCACATAAGCCAGACCCACAAGGTGGTGGCCCTGGTGTGCGCTCCCTCCCTCTCTCTCTCTCTCTCTCTCTCTCTCTCTCTCTATCTATCTATCTCTCTCTCTTTCTGTGTTTGAAAATGAATAAATAAAATATTTTAAAAAACAGTGATGACCATGATGTCTTTTCTGACATTTGGGAAAATGGTATGAGGCTGTCTAGGTATTTCTCTTCTTCCGTGGTGTATTATATATGTAAGTGGTTCACCAAAAACCAAAATTGGAGTAGGGAGATCGATCAGAAGCTAAAGGCACTTACTTTAAAGCCTTACAACCCAAGTTTGATCTCCTTGGTGCCCATGGAAAGCCAGACTCAAAGTGTCACAGAGGTCTGTAATCCCAATATACCTGCACCAATGAGACCTTGTGTCCAAAAAGGTAGAAGAGGAAAAAATACCACCTTGTCCTCTGACCTATAAATGTGAACACCTATTCACATACATTGTACACATGCATAGACACTCGAACACACAGATAATTTAAAAAAATATTTTTAAAACAAGTAAGTCTCCCAGGGACTTATTATTATTAGGACAGTATTCAGAGGACCTTGAACTCTCTTCCTGTTCTGTACTGTGCCTTGATAAGTCATTCAGTGCCATTTCTTCACAAGCTCTATTACTGCTTCTGGAATGTCATGGTTTGATACAGGTGTCCCCCACAAACAAATGAATGTGTTCTGTTAGATCGATCCTCAGCTGATGGCAGTTTGGGTTTTACAACCTCGATGAAGCTGTGTTGTTGGGGGTGGGCTTATGGGGTTATAAGCAACTAGAATGATGACCCCAACAGTTTTGGTACCAGGACGTGGGGTCATCTGTTGCTGCTGGAACCCTGGTCTTGTGGCTTTGGTTTTCTGGAAGTGATCTACAGGAAGAATGTGGAAGGATTTGAACTCCCAGCCTAAGAGGTGCCTCGCAGTGTTGTGAGTACAGCGTGATGGTCTGAGTTAAAAGACCTGAATGTAATGAGAACTATGGACTGTGAGGTTTGGCTTACGAGGGGGAGAAAGAACTTGGTCAGGACTGTGCCAGAAGCAGTTTGCGTGAGAGGCTTGCTGTGTTCTGCCTGCCTATGTCCTGGGAACCTGTGCAGGGTTGTGTTACGTAAAGATGGACTGGTGTGAGCAGATGGAGATGGCACAG